>JAKZJZ010000069.1:0-108321 GCA_022702705.1 Papilionanthe hookeriana x Papilionanthe teres
ATGTTCCTTATGACCAGAGAACTCTAGGAAAAATAGGACTCGAGTTAATTCACTCGCATTAACCCTAATCTGGCTTAAACACCTAAAATAGGTCTTTAATTAATTAGAGTTAACCAGTGCATCAAATTGACTTGAAATCAATTCTCCACTGACCTTTAGGATCAGAGGAATCCACCATAAAAATTTGAAGTCAATTGGACTTGGTTAGCCCCACTAATCGGGTCGATTAAGCCACTTAGCCATTTTAAACTTTAAAAATTCATAACTTTTAAAATATTTTTTTAAAATTCACCAAATTGGTTTTGGAGCCTCTCTGATATCAGGGGAACCCAAGAAAATTAAAATTTCAATTTTCTAAAAAAGTTGATTTTTAATAATATTTTAATATTTTTAATAATTAAAAAATAATAAAAATCACAAAAATAATAAAATTCACCAAAATGTCACATTTTGAATTTTAATCACTTAGGAACAAATCCCACATTTTTCCTAAGTCTATTTAGTGAGATATTAAATTTTAAAGCCCTAGGGTAATTTTAAAATTAAAAAATGTATTTTCTAGCATTTTCACTAAAATAATTATTATAAATCATAGAAAAATCAGAAAATTGCAAAATTTGTTTCTCTGGTTTCCTTAATATCAGAGAGATTTTTGAAAAATATAAAATCCATTTTTCAACATTTATCTTATTTTTAAATTAATTAACACTCCAAAACTCAAAATAATTATAATAAATAATAATATAATTCAAAAAATCACCAAAATTGGTCCAAGTGCTTCTCTCGTCATTAGGAATGTCCCCTAATTTTCTTAAGTGACAGAAACTTTTCCCTTGGTCATGTTATCAAATTTTCCTTGAAAATCTCTATTTTTCACCAAAAATAATTATATAAATAAATTAAATACAGAAAAATCACATTTTCTCCTCTCATGTCTTTATCGACATATGAGTAAAGTCACATAAAAATTTCAAGTTCATTTGAGTTCAATTTAGTGAGTTATGAAATTATTAAGCTTAAAGGGTAAAATGGTAATTAAAATCTTTAATCCTTAATTAAAACTTTAGGTTCAATAAAAAATCAACAAGTAAAATATTTGATCCTAATCTGATTTGGATGATTGAAATTTAAATAATTAAAGGGTAGAAACCCATTAAATAATTTTAAAATGATTAAACTTTAATTAAATAATAGATTAAATTTGGAAGAATAATAAAATTGGAATTATTAAAATAAGGGATCTTTATTAGAAGAGATTTTTTTCTTTAATTTAAAAATCCCTAAATTAATTATATCAACTAATACTCAATTTTTAATTAAAATGATAACTCAAATTTAAAATATTAAAAGACTTAATTTCAACTTAAAATTAAAAATAAAGTAAATTAAAGATAAATTAAATTAAGATTAAATTTAAAAATTAAATTAAATTAAATTTAATAATTAAATTAAATTAAATTAAACAATTAAATTAAGTTAATTAAAATTAAATTAAATTAAATAATTAAATTAAATTAAATAATTAAACAATTAAATTAAATTAATTAAAATTAAATTAAATTAAATCAAACAATTAAATTAAATTAAATTAAAATTAAATTAAATTAAATTAAACAATTAAATTAAATTAAATTAAATAATTAAAATTAAATTAAATTAAATTAAATAATTAAATTAAAGTTAAATCAAATCAAATTAATTAAACACCAAGTCAAATTAAATCGAATTATGTTAAACTAAATTAAAACTCAATTAAATTAAGTTAAATTAAATATAACATCACCTAAGACATAAAAGAAATTAAATATAAAACAACTTCGAACACTATTCCAAATTTAAACTCTTTAACTTAAACCAAATCATTCGAATACTAACTTGCCTTCGAAAGCTTTGATTATCGTAACTCCTAAATGAAACATTAAATGGAGTGTTACTTTACTCATGTGATATTCAAATGTCCTAGTTCACCGAGCAAGTTAACAAGACTTCAAAACCTCTGACGATCGATTCATTTATATAATTAAATTCATTTGGACTTAAAACAATCCTAGAAATATTGAAAAGATGTTTAAGATCCTTCTTAAGCACTTTCTCAATATGATAGGATATTTATAAGAACAATCGAATTCGATTATTCTTCGATGAAGAAAATCGTCCTTAAACCAAAACACAAAGAACCTAGACGTCATAGGAAATGACTAGCTATATGATTAGAATTTGGTAGAAAACCATAACCTTTCCCTACCTTTACCTAGAACTTGCTTAAATATTCTAATTGTGTTTTAAGTGCAATTGGGATGACTGGAAGACCCTCCAGTACGCTTTTATTTTATCGCAATTTACTTTCTGCAATTTACTTTCTTGCAATTTACTTTCTGCAATTTACTTTATTGCAAATGCATTTTACTTTTCTCGTATGATAAAACAACAGCTGCATGTAAAACCCACACCTTTAGGATAACTTCCTAAAACCGAAACCAAAATTAAGTTAAAAGTCATCGCAAGATAAAATTCACCGCCACAACATTTCAAAATATAAAACAACTCAAAATTTAATCACAAACAGTAACACAAAACTACAATTGCAACTAAATTAAAACGTCCCGTTGGATGATCGGAATACCTCGATGATGTAACCTACGTGTTGCTAACTGGATTTCCCACTGGTCTAAATGAAAGTGTGGAACTCATTCAACTGAGTTTAGCAAATTCATCCGGACTAAGTGAATCCGATAAAAATAACGATGCCGAAGGATGGAACCGTGATCTTAACCGGTGTCGTTATAATCAACTTTAAGATTTGTTTTAATTAAAACACAAAAAACACTCGGAAATTAAGATTTTCTCTAAACCAAAACACTTCTCTCATCCCCCGATTTATGATTTCTAAAACTAAACCTCTCGCAACAACAAGGAGCTCGAGCATGGTGCAAGCATGACCATCGTCATCGCAGAAACCCGAGTCTACATCGACGAAACATTTCTTAGAATTAAATAACTAAACCATAGGATTTCGAGGTAGCTTCGCTTAGTGCAACATAAATCCTCAACTCTTCGTTGTGCATTTGCATTGCAAATTAAGCCCTAACCGAGTCTTAGATTCCGAGGTAGTCGTCCGATACGATATAAACCCTCACATTTTCTAGTGCTATTTGTTTGATTTTATCATACAAATATAAGCCCTAATTAATTAAGATCGACAAGATCGAAATACTAAATAAACATTAGGACTTTCCTAAATTCAAGCCAAATGATAGGATAGTCGGGAAATTATCGAAGTTCACTTCGAATCGTTGATTTCTCCTACCTTTCTTCCTTTGGATTCACAAAACAAAATGTTCCAAAAATTTGATCCATTCCCTATCAAACTTCAAAATTCAATCTTCGAAAACCTTAAACTTCGAAATTCTCGAGAGCGAATCATCGATTATTATCGAGAGTTTTCTTAGGTGATTCCCGTCACTTAAGATGTAATTAACTATAGGGCTTGCCCTTATAGGGAATTTTAAAGAACCTAGTAATATAAACCCCGTTTAATGTTTTCATATTAAGCAGGGGAAACTTGTCGGCTTATAAAATTGGTTCGCGTACCAAACGGATGTCACAAATCTTCTAGTTTATTTAATCGAGCCCCACCATCAAGCAACGGTGTCTATCCTTAGGGATGATACACTGGTTCGTGGTGTGGTATTCGTTTATATAAACTATTTGGGATGTGAGATCAGCTTGATTTCATATCTTAAAATTTTTCAAACTTAAAATTATTTTCAAAATCAAATACTACTTTTCAATTTATTTATTTAAACTAAATTAAAAATTTGCCGACAACTTCGTTAGGCGACCACTTTTCAAAATAAAACACACAACCTAAAAATATGCCGACAGGATTTCTGGCGACTCCGCTGGGGACAATTCCTCTCTCCATTATAATCAAATAATTCTGCTTTCAAAAATCGGTAGTGTATCCATGTCCCTAATGGATCAAACTACCCTTCTTTCCGTTGGAATACTATGTTCATTTCTATCTCGAACAAGTATAGCCAACATTCTCTCTGGATTTAGGAGCCACCGTTTAGACACCCCTAAACAGAGAGGTTCCGAGATCCTTTTACCTCATTTCGAGGTGGGGTGGACCCCCACTAGTGTTAGTTTAGGAGTGATCCTTCGAGTCGGGAAGTCTTCGCTTAAGACTTTCTTTTCCTTTCGAATCGGATTCCTTACCTTCTCTACACCTTTCGAACATTCCGTTCTAAATAAACAAACCCTCTAATAAATGATTCTTTTAACAAATAATTCCTTCTTATAAATACATGAACAAAGAATGAGTTCGGACTCTTTTCAATTCTTTCTTTTCGTCCTAAAGAAAAGAAGCATAACTCGGGACCGACAACCGTAATCTACCTCGCAGAAATGGAAGCCCCGAAACCGATTTTCTCCTTCACCAACGGACCGGACTTCGCCGTCTATAAGGATGAACCGCCCGACAACGGGGTCATCCGATTTGGGACGTGGGTTTGAAAACACGAACGTCAAGGTCACCGACGTCTCCCTCTTCGCACCGACAAACAAGGTATCCGAAGCCGAGGAACCACCGCTCGAGTTCAACCTCAGGTCGACCCAAGAGTTTCCTCCCCGCAAAGGGTCCCGACTAGGAGGAGTACCGCCGTCCGCAGAGGACCGCTCTCACTACCCCCACCGGTCTAGTTGTTTCGCACCTACCCCGACTTCCGCCAAATCAAAGGGGAAAGGAATCCGTAACTATGATAAACCCGTTACCGCGGAGGGTACGGATCTTCCCGTAAGACCTTCCGTCTTCGAAATCGGGTCCAAGCTCGAAGATTCCTTCGCCGACAAAGACCCAAAGAAGAAATAGAAATAGAAGGATCGCCAGTGGAAGCCGCAGCCGCCGAGATCGCCTTCCCGAGGAAATTCCGCAGTTGCCGAATATACACCGTTACCGTAATATACACCACCGCCCGACTACATACCACTTTTGGGAGGAAGCAGGTTCCATCCCCTCTCCGCCGCAGGATGAAGAGAATGTTCGAAAGATTGCCGCCACATTACCACAGCCCCGCATACTACAACGATAACCGCAAGAAAAGAACTAGAACTACGCCGTTGCTTCGACCGCAAACTTTGGCAGAAAAGCTTAGCAAGGAAGGAAAACCGCCCCGTGTCTGAAATTCTACGAAGGATGGGCGGGTGCCGGCCAAATCCCGTCTCGGGCCCCGAGTAGAACCCGCCGTCATGATGAAAAGCCAAGCAAGAGAATGAAGGCTAGCCCGCCCGTCGTAGTATCGTGGTTACAGACAGGAGGATACCACCTTCCAAAGCATTCGGCCGATGCGACCATCCGGTCATAGACCTTCCGCCGCTAGAAGGATGGTGCGGCGTCCCACTACGGGCAGCTGAGACCGAAACAGCTGTACCTCGAGAGAGAAAGTCTCGCCAGAGGCCGGAATCAAGAAAGTGCTACCGCGATGAAGGGGACTCGTGAAAAAGGACCCGGCAACCATCGTACGACAACCACAAAGATACACGTAAAGCTCCGCTAGAAGATGCCATGGAAAAGCCGAGAACCGACATCCGACGGTTGGCAAAAGAAAGAGAAGAAAAGTTCGGAGATGAGATCGACTCATCTGAATTCATGGACAACGAATATGCGTAAATCAACATGGTCGAGACACGAGCTTCATCATCTTCTCAAGGTGCTCCCGGCAGCCTGCAGAAGAGAGGAGCCGTAACCGATGAAGAGACAGCCTTCAGGAAAAGGACGACACGATCGCTCAAATGGCGAAGAGGATGGAAGAGATGGCCATAGCTCTAGCCACTCTCCAAAGTCAAGTACAACCACATAGAGAGACACCCCGTAAGTCATTCACATCGTAGACGGAGGGAAGGAAATTACATCCGTCAATCGGGATGACCAACCGAAAAGGATACAACACAAAGTATGATCCCCGAAAAGGATATCAAGAACTTGGTAGAACAAAGAAAGCGAGAAGCCCTAAGCACAATCGAAGAACGGGACATCTATTCGGACGGCAGACCTTACCCGAAGAATTCGACGCCGTCCAATACCCAAAGGGCTTCGTACCACCTCTCGTTTAAGACCTTCGACGGAACCGGAACCCCCGACAAGATGTCGCACACTTTCGTGCCGCTTGTTGCAATGCCGGCGGAGCGATGCGCTACTCTTCCGACAGCTCGCTAGCAGCCCGTCGTGAATCGCCTTCGACCGGTATGCGAACTACCCAACGGATCCGTAAAGACATTCTCGCAGCTAGAGAGCCTCTTCATTAAGCGATTTGTCGGAAGCTCAAGCACCACATCACTATAGGTGATTTAGTGGTAGAGAAACAAAGGCCGAATGAAACTCTAGTGGATTACATACTTCGATGGAGAAACTTAAGCATGAAGTGTGAACCACAACTCGCAAGAACAACATGCACCGCGATCTCGCTTAAAAGCATTCACGGCCCGATAAAGCACTTCTCCTCAAGGGATTCACTATTAAGACTTTTGAGAAGTTGTTAAGCAAGGCCGGAAGCTTGCAAGAAGAGGCGAAGCAATTAAGTTTCGCCGACAAGACTGACAAGCGTAAGCTTCGTGAAGACTTTCGAAAAGAAATCTCGGGTCGTCAGCAGTTAGCCGACAAAGGCAAACAACTCGATGCAAATACCACTCGTAACGGCCGCAAAGAACCACAACAAAATTACCAAAGAACCCTGGTCCAACTATCGCCGTCTCCGCAAAGATGAACAACCGTCTCGTCCGCAACGTACATCGAGGGAGCTTCCGAGCAGCAGAATATCCGTTCAAAAATGAAGCAAGCACTAAAGATGTTCCGTAGCTTAATGAAAACTCCGCATTTCCAACCGCCAGAGCCCAAAAGACCGCAGGAAGTCAACAAGAAAGGTGATCCCAACTTTCGCCCCTACCATCTGGATGCTTCGGGCACAAGATAGAAGACCGCATTACCTTCAAAAGTCGGCTCAACGACAACCTTCTGAAAGGAAATATAACAATCCCGAAGGAGTACATGAAGGAACCCCGTAAAGGAGGTTCCGTCAATGTTATCTCAACCGATCCCGTCATCCCGATAGATCCCTATGCAACCGACGATGGATGGACTACCGCCTCGGACGAGATCTTCGAAGAAGATTTTAGACAACATCCGAACCGCTTCTGTGCGAGCTTCAATTCGTAGTTCGAGACCCGTTAAGCCGTACTATCACTCGCGATGGAGGAACCACCTCGACAGAGAAAATCGAAGAGAAGAAGAAAATCGACGAAGAAGAGGGGACCGAGATTCCTAAGGCTGGACTAGTGGGCCGCTTATCCTAAGATAGTTGCTTTCCGATTCGGGGAGAAATCCCTCGAACCTCTCGATTTTGTATGATTATCTCGCTCACTTCGGTGGGATCATATAATGATAAGGGTGATGGCGTTGGCTACGTTTTGACTCGTTTCTAACGATTACGTAACTAGCGACAATCCGAGCGTCGATTTCGATACCAACAACAATTCTCAAATCATACATGATCTCGACGATCAAAATGACGAAGAAGACATCCATCAAGGAGGCTACGAGAGTTCAACAAGCAACGGATCTATCTGTGAGTTTCGAGGAGCTCCAAGCTATAACAGTAGTTAGAGCCTTCGCATTTGGAAGATAATCCGTAAGAGCCACCATTCCGATTCAGAGGAGACACCGACAAACTCAATACTAGATTCGAAGAAATTACGAAGTCAACCTAAGAAGTGGAAAAGTTCTACCTCCAAGAATGGGTCCAAAAGACAAAGGAAAGCGTGTGGTTGTTCAAGAAGAACCAACCCCAGCAGAAGACATACCCATTCGAGAAGAAGCCGAGACACAGGAGAACAAAGTGGACTACAACGTGCTAGCCCATCTTAGGAAACTACCGCCAAACCGAGTATCTACGATGCTCTCATCTTATCAAAGGAGATGAGAGAAGCTCCGATCAAGGCCTTACTTGATCCGGAAATTTGCTTAGCTCAAATGGCCGGAGATTCCTCGGATGAGGCTCGCTCGTTAAAGGAACAACCGAGGTGTTACCTTCACGTACAATGACCTACTACTTGGGATGCCAGATCACAACCGACCGTCAGTACATTTCAGCCTACAATCGGGAAGTTTACGCTCTCCGTAGTTTTGGTGGATCCAGGAGCATCAATCAATATAATGAGTCTTCGAACACTAAGCATACTTGGAAATCGATGCTCGCGAGCTCGAGGCCGACAAAATGTTATTAAGAGGATTCAACCGTAAAGGAGAAAGAGCCCTCGGTCAATAACGCTACCGATGAAGACCGGTGATTTAGCAAAGACAACCGCAAAATTTCATATAATCGATTCGAAACGTCGTTCAACGCTCTATCAGGCCGACCATGGATACATGAAAACAGGATGGTACCATCATCTCCGCATCGCTGCATCAAATATTACGATGGAGGGGAACAACGGCATCAAAGGAGACTTACAACCATTCTCCGTACATGAAATTGGAATCCATGAAGATGCGGCTTATTATGCACCGCCAAAGAAAACAATCTTCTCCGCAGACACCGTAACAAATAAAGCAAAGAAAGTTCAGACAACGAAGAACCCGAAGTTCTAGTCCAACAGCCACTCACCACTCCCTTCCGGCGAGATGGTGAAGGTTTCTCCACAACTCGCATCCGAGGTCGAGGCCGGGGACGAGGCCGTGGTGAGACACTAGGACAATCGGACGTAAGAAACCAGCCATCAATGTTGATCGGGAAGATAGCTCGAAGAGGAAAAAGAAATCAAGCAAGAAGCAAGCAACAATAAGTCGAAAGAAGCCGCAATACAAGATCTCCTCGAAGATGAAAAGAACGAAGAATACAAATCAATGTACGAGAAGATTAACCACTACGTACATACTATGACCCTAACTCCGATCCATCCTAATAAGATCGAGGGTATGGAGGTCAAAGAGGTACGTAGTGACTCGTGCAAAGCCGATCAAATTCTACCGTGGTGCTTCTTCCTCCAAAACCGAAAATAATGTACAATTCGAAGATGTCACTTCATCGAATTAATGGAATTACCTTTCGAGCGGTACTCTCCCCGTGTTCAAAATTTAATTCAACGTGGTTTCTTACCTCGACAATGGACAAAAGGCCAATCACAACATTTTGAAAAGTTATGGAATAACTCCGCCGTCCTCCCAATTCAAAGTATGGACTCGGATTCGACACAAGTAGGTCACTGACGATACCGAATTTTGCTTGGTTGTCACTTGCAAGTCCAATGAAAACCGCATGGAAACTACGTACGAACTCGAAGATTTACAAATCGAGACGCTCCACCGAATTCGAAGAGGAAATTAAATCCACAATAGATGAGTTAACTGAAGTTAACTTAGGTACTAGCGAAGAGCCTAGACCTACCTTTGTTAGCTCCTTACTCAATAAAGAAGACTCCGAAGAAATAATCGAATTATTAATGGAATTTAAAGACCGTTTTGCTTCGGAGCTACGATGAAATGCCGTGATTAGCTCCGCAGGTCGGTACTCATAAGCTAGAGCGGATCCTACTTCGTTCCACCGACAAGGTCCCGTAAGAATGCGTCTAGAAATCGAACAACAAGTCATAGCCGAAGTTAAAAAGCTAATAGACGCTAAATTTGTCCGCGAAGAACAATACCCGACTCGGCTAGCCAACGTAGTGCCGCCGTAAAGAAGAATGGTCGATCGAATTTGTGCGGACTTCGCAGATTTAAACAAGGCATGTCCAAAAGATGAATTCCTCTACCGATTCCGAACCGATGATCGATATTGCTTCGACACATGAAATATTCTCATTCATGGATGGATCTTCGTGATACAACCGTATAAAAATGGCTCCGTAAGATGAAAAGCTTACAAAGATTCGTAACGCCGATCGGAGTATTTTGCTACACGAGTGATGCCATTCGGACCGAAGAACGCAGGAGCAACTTACCAAAGAGCAATGACAAGAATTTTTGATGATCTCATCCACAATCAAGTCGAGTGCTACGTGGACGATGTCGTCATCAAAAGCAAAGTAAAGGAAAACCACTCGTATGATTCTGAGAATTGTTTTCGAACGATTAAGACAATTTAACCTTAAGATGAATCCCTTAAATGCGCCTTCGGCGTCACCTCCGGAAATTCTTAGGATTCGTTGTCCGACATCGTGGAATCGAAATCGACCCGAGAAGATTAAAGCCATCTTAGAAATGCCGCCTCCCAAAACCTTAAAACAACTACGATCTTTTCAAGGGAAGCCGGCATATCTTCGACGCTTTATCTCAAACCCGTCGTAGGTGTCACCTTTCTCAGCACTAGTTAAAAAGGACGCCAAATTTATTTGGGAAGAGAAATGCCGAAGGCCTTCGAAGACATTAAACAATATTTAATGACACCTCCCGTCTTAGCAGCCTCAGCCTCGTGTAGACCACCGATACTTTACACCGCGGCTCTAGACGACTTCCTGAGCCCCGTTAGCTCTGTGTCAATGATGAGGGTAAAGAAAATGCTCTTTACTACTTAAGCCGTCGTTTACTTCCGACGGAGGTAAGGTATCCCGCAATCGAAAAGCATTGTTCGTCCCCGATCTTCGCCGCTCAAAAGCTCGTGCATTACATGCTTTCTCATAAGGTCAACTCGATCTCGAAGTTTAATCCATCGCAATACTCGATGACTCGTCCAACACTTTCCTGCAGTACTTGCCGATGGTCAATGATATTATTGCAATTCGATATAACTTTCGTGCCTCCGCGTGCCGTAAAGGGACAAGTCTTAGCAGACTTCCTCGCAAAGACATCCTTCGCCGGCCGAATCTCCTCTCAACGACGATCCGCCGATGAACAAATAATGAGCCTAGAAGACCCCGATGATCGACGTTGGGAATTATATTTCGACGGAGCATCTTCACAGACACAAAGACGAAGAATCGCAAGTGATAAGTGTCCTGCAAGGCAGAATCGGCTAATCTTTATAACACCGAGCGGGGATGTTAAGATACTCCTACCACTCGACGTAACCGTGTACAAACAACGAAGCGTAATACGAAGCCCTCATAACGGGATTGGAATTAACCATTCAAATCGGGGATAACGTACATCAACATCTACGGATTCACAAGCTTAATCATTCAACGTATCGCCGACAATACAGTAATTTTTAAGCCAAGACTCGAACAATACTTCCAAGATGCCATACAACTTGTTGAACGCATTCCAAATGTGACAATCTACAAAATTCCTAGAAAAGAGAATGCTTTAGCAGATGCTTTAACTCGTCTCGCAAAAGAATTTGCCTGTTTGCAAGATGAATCGATGGAAGTGTCGCTCACCTGACGTCAGTCCTATCACAACTCGACATAGACATGATACACAAATCAGAAAAAGAAAAAGAATCAGCTATGAAGAAGTGACGTAAAAACACAGTAAGATCATGGCGATACCATCGATGCACTACCCGCAAACAGAAAGCTACCAGACGATAGGTCGCCGTCCATCGTATCAAGAAAAGAACTCGTCCTACGCATTAATAAACAACACATTATACGAAGGTCTTTCGATCAAATGCGGCTAAGGTGCCTAAGCGGGTCCGAGGCCCGTGAAATTGTTAAAGAGGTGCATTCGTGACTCGTGGCGCTCACCAGCCGGGTCCAAAGATGAAAATGAAAATTAAAAGACTAGGGTACTACCGGCCCTCGATGATGACCGACCGCATGAAAATCGCCAAGAGCCGTCACCAATGCCAAGTGCACGGAGTGGTTCTACATCAACCTCCAAATGTGCTACACCCGACAATCGCGTCGCGGCCATTCGAATGTCGGGGCACGTATATAGTGGGTCCGATAGAACCACCATCTTCAAAAGGACATCGTTTCATTCTTGCAGCCTACGATTACTTTTCCAAGCGTGCGTGCGCCCACTTAGAGAAGTGAAAGCACACCACGTGCTACGCTTTTCAAGAACCAAGTTGTCTACCGTTTCGGAGTGCCGCGCAGATCATCTCGTATAACGGCCGCATTCGAAGCACACAAATCAACAATTTTGTCAGAGACACGGAATCGACCGGCGATACTCAACAATTTACTACCCAAGAGCAAACGGCCTCGCCGAGGCTTTTAATAAAACTCTCGTTCAAATCTTAAAGAAAACCTCGACGATAATAAGAGAAATTGGCACGAGAAATTGTTAGAAGCCTTATGGGCCTACCGGACAACCTTCGTAACCCCTACTCAAGCTACACCTTACGCTCCGGTGTATGGGTCCGAGGCAAGTAGTTACCTTTAGAGGTTCAACCTTCCTTCACTCGAATTGCAATTGCAAATAAGATCACGACGAAGAAAACGCCGTACTACGACTCGAAGAATTAGAAAGCTCGAAGGGAAAAGACTTGCAGCAGCAAATGCACTTAGAACTATACCAAGCTAAGATGGTTCAAGCCCATGACAAACCGGTCCGCCCAAGAACCTTCAAAGTCGGTGACTTAGTTCTCGTTCTCAAGAGACCTATTCTCGCACACCGCAAGATAGGAGGAAAATTTGAACCCACTCGGGAAGGACCGTTCGTGGTCAAGCAAGATACTCGTGAGGTTCCTACCAGCCTAGTGAATCGCCAGTGAGAACGACATATGCTTCCAATCAATCTGACGATACTTCGAAAAATATTACGCTACCCGATGTTTCGAAGGAATGAATTCTTCATCCCTAAGAAACACTGGTGAAGTAATTACTTGTGATCGGGTCCGAACCCAAAAAAATAATAAAATGTGCTAAGATAAATAAAATCATGATAATTAAGTTTTCCTTGTTTCCTTTTTCAAATCAAGATCTCTTTCCGGATCTTATCCTACTTCATTCCCGTTAAATTTCAAAATATAAGAATAATGAAAAATGTATCTTTAATAAACATTTTCTTAATGTTCTTGTTCTTAAGTACAACCCCCGATCCTTTTCCTTGTCTTTTCGCAGGAAATGTCGAACCGGCGGTTGGTCTTGAACTTTAAGAATGGCGTAAGCCTCGCACTCGATGAAAAGAGGGTGAAAGATGGAGCGATAATCGAGATCGACTCGCATTTCGCACCGCAGTGCCTACAAGACGAGGAAAGTGACCGGGTCCCGCTAACCGAGAAGAACTACCCGGCAGACAAATGATGAAAGTGGGTGGCCCAAGCCACCAATCCAACAACAAGAAAAGAAAAGCAAACACCGAAGAAGACAAGAAAATGAAGTCCGTAGTCACTACAAATGAGGGCAGTGCTTGTCACCGCCGCGCCCGCAGAGATTCAAGAAGTTCGGAGGGCTACTCTCACGACCCACGCAACGAAGAAATAAGAATCGCCGCATCCGTAAAATGTTAACAAAACTAGCCGCGACCGACCGCGACGAGACAACTCGCTAATGCCAGCACTCACATTTCAAGGACACCGGTTCACCAGAACTCGAAGAAAGGAGGCCACCTCCTAGAATAACGTAAAGAACTGTGAGAAATCTCCGTAAGATCGAAGAAAGAAGGCTACCACGCCACCGGATAGAACCACCAAGCAAGTGCATGACCTTGTCGCAGCAGCAACCCCGGGGATGTCCCGACGTACATCATCCCCGAGGAGCCGAGGTATGCAGGGGAACGTGAAGGGATTGAACCATATATCCCACAATACGTCACAAGGCCTCGCCATCCGCATCATTCCGAATACGAGCCGGAGAGGATGCGAACGTTGAAAAGAAAACTTTCGAATACTTCGAGAGAATTAAAGGAAGAAGAATCAACATACTGAAGGCCTCGAGCTACACACCGACGTATTCTCGCAGTATGAACAACAAGAAATCGTGGACCGTATCCGGATCCGAAAAGAATGGGCCGAGCAGCCGCCCGAGGGAAAACACATACTCGTAACCCCGAGATGGATGCCGTGGAAAGGAAGAATCACAATACAATGCGGATGCCGCTACAACTTCGTCGAAGACAGAAGGGAAACCCACTCGTGGATACTTCGTCATGGGCAAGTAGATCCGATGCCATTAGTTATCAAGAGAATGGTGAAAAGATCGATAACATGGAGGGTACCGCCACAGATCGCATACCCAATAGCCGCATTATCAACATCTACAAACAGGTGACCGCATACCCCCACATATCGATCACCACGACTTCGTCGACCTTTCGCACGCCTCTTTCTCGAATGAGTGCAACATCATGTTCGGATCCGACCTCCGGATACAGTGCCCGGTGAGTTCCGAGGGCCGCAAAGATACCTTTACCGTGGGTTCCGTCATGATACCGCAAGGTAACGGAGCGTATATCGCAAAGCATCGCATACTGTGGGTGCCAATGGAGCGAATCTCGCTACTTTCAGTGAGGATGGACGACAAGAAAATACCTTACCATTTCCAACCGCATCCGTAGCTGTAGAACCTCCGCATTTACGAGCCGCGAGTTACATGGGAAATATCACACCTCCAATGTACATCCAACTCGCATCCTCGCCAAGGATGGCTTGGAAGGTGATGTTATCGACCATGTACCTCACTATTCGTATATGGATTTTCGACGTATGATTCTTTCTATGGATCAACAAAGATCATACACATACTCGTTTCGAGTCTACATGGATTGTATGAAATATATTCCGCATCGAGTCGTATGACGTATTTTCAACATGATTGGAATGAAAGTGACCATGTCACGTTTTCGGCCTTCACCTCTTTTGTGCAAATTGATCGGGAAACGCCATTAAAGTTAAATGAACTTCGAACAAAGAACGTAAAAGAAATAAAAAAAGAGAATAAAAGAAAACTTTCTAAAAAAAAATCTAAAAATGACAAACACTAAGTTCACATGAACATTAAATAAACAATAAAATAAAATTTGAACCATTAAAAGACAAACGAAATCAACATGAATGATAAATCAAATCACAAAGCAAATTCTCAATCAAATTTTAAATTCAATCTTTCCAAATTCCGAATCAAATTCCATCCTTCCAAACTTCAAAATCAAATTCCATCCTTCCAAATTCCAAATCAAATTCCATCCTTACAAATTTCAAATCAAATTCTCAATCAAAATCTAAATCCAATCTCGATCAAGTTTCAAACTCGATCTTTCAAATTTCAAATCAAATCTTAAATCAAATTTCAATCGAGTTCAAACTCATCCTTCCAAATCTCAAATTCAATCTTTCCGTATTTCAAGTCTCAAAATCAAATTCAAATTCAAACCTTTTCGAGTCAAGGATTTTACATCCAAGACCGCACCGCTTTAGGATCCTTTTCCTATCGCACCGAAATACATCAAAATTCAAAACTTTTGGGTCGAGGATTTTACATCCAAGACCGCACCGCTTTAGGATCCTCTTCCTATCGCACCGAAATACATCAAAATTCAAACTTTTGGGTCGAGGATTTTACATCCAAGACCGCACCGCTTTAGGATTCTCTTCCTATCGCACCGAAATACATCAAAATTCAAAACTTTTGGGTCGAGGATTTTACATCCAAGACCGCACCGCTTTAGGATTCTCTTCCTATCGCACCGAAATACATCAAAATTCAAAACTTTCGGGTCGAGGATTTTACATCCAAGACCGCACCGCTTTAGGATTCTCTTCCTATCGCACCGAAATACATCAAAATTCAAAACTTTTGGGTCGAGGATTTTACATCCAAGACCGCACCGCTTTAGGATTCTCTTCCTATCGCACCGAAATACATCAAAATTCAAAACTTTCGGGTCGAGGATTTTACATCCAAGACCGCACCGCTTTAGGATTCTCTTCCTATCGCACCGAAATACATCAAAATTCAAAACTTTTGGGTCGAGGATTTTACATCCAAGACCGCACCGCTTTAGGATTCTCTTCCTATCGCACCGAAATACATCAAAATTCAAAACTTTTGGGTCGAGGATTTTACATCCAAGACCGCACCGCTTTAGGATTCTCTTCCTATCAGCACCGAAATACATCAAAATTCAAAACTTTTGGGTCGAGGATTTTACATCCAAGACCGCACTCGCTTTAGGATTCTCTTCCTATCGCACCGAAATACATCAAAATTCAAAACTTTTGGGTCGAGGATTTTACATCCAAGACCGCACCGCTTTAGGATTCTCTTCCTATCGCGACCGAAATACATCAAAATTCAAACTTTCGAGTCGAGGATTTTACATCCAAGACCGCACCGCTTTAGGATTCTTTTCCTATCGCACCGAAATACATCAAAATTCAAATTTTCGAGTCGAGGATTTTACATCCAAGACCGCACCGCTTTAGGATTCTCTTCCTATCAGCACCGAAATACATCAAAATTCAACTTTTGGGTCGAGGATTTTACATTCGAGACCGCATCGCTTTAGGATCTTTTCCCTATCGCAATGAAATACATCACATCAAAATCAAACTCTCGAGGTTAAGGATTTTACATCCAACACCACTTTGCTCCGAGATATCTTCTCATCGCAACGATTCAATCTAATCAATTCAATTTTCTTTCGAGGTCGGAGATGTTACATCTAAAACCTCAAAATCCTAATTTTCATTTCAAATCAAATCCCTCAAATTAATTTTCGACAAACTTCAATCTAAATCGAAACTCCAAACTAAAATTTAAACTCACACATCAAAACATAAATCGAAACAAAATAAAATCTAAATCAAAATTCCCTCGCATCATGTGATTCGGGATTTACCTCCTTTTCCTTTCCCGCCGAGAGTTCAAGAATCTCCGGCTTCCGAGATATACTCGACACTCCCCAGCAGAAACTCTTCTACTTCGTCCCAAGTTCGTCACTTGACATCTCGTGTTGGTTTCGTTGATCGCTTCGGCCAACACCAATACGCGCGTGTGCTCCGTCACCACCACACCTATCGGGGTCCATTTGTCGACCTCATTTTCGATGAGGTCTTCCCTTCTTCTTTTAGTGCTAGATCTAGCCTTCAGCTTTTCCTTCGACTCATCTTAGAGGACTAGAATCGGGACCCGCCTTTTAGAAATTCAAACCACTTCTAAACTCCCCGCAAACTCCACAAACTCGACTATAGACCCCTAATCACCTAGTAGGGTCGAAATCAAATATGGAAGTTTAAAGGATGAGTTCCTATGGACTCTTCGCTCTTAGATCGCCTCCGCGGCCCGGTCTCGTGAAGGGGCCGACTTACACACACATTACACTTATACACTACACTTACACACTACATTTCCACACACTTCCTAAAACCACACCCATACCCAACTCGACCTCCCGACTCATGTAGGTGATTCACATGGATGGTCCTTAACCCCTAAGCCCTCGCAAGCAGGTTAGGAACAACATAACGAATGCCTCAAATGAGTCCTTTCATGGCTCATATGGGCTTGAATGGCTTCATGGCTCAACCAAAATGATTTCACCCCACCCAAATTCACCCAATCTTCAATTTCCCAAATTTTCAATTTTTGACCCCCGGACCCTACACCTACTAAACCTACCCAAAACCCTCGAAATTACCCAAATTTTCGCAAAATCTCCAAATTACCTAAAATCTTCCAAAATCAATCCCAAACACCTCCACATCACTCAAATTGATCATCCATACCCAAAAATACCAAAAATTCCAAGAAAACCCCCCAATACCCTCCAAATACCCAAAATACCCTTCTTGCCTAAAAATCCAAAAATTCAGAAAATTCCCAGAAAATTCCAGAAAATCCCAAATATTCCCAATTTCATTTTGTCCAACTACACCATGGGCCAATTTTGTCAATTTACCCTACTTTTGTCAAAACCCCCAAATCGACCCATTTTAACCCAAAGTGGACCCAATGTCAAACCAAACATACCCAATTGACCCCAATTTTGGTCCAATTCAATTCTAAACTTCAATTCAACATTCCCAATACCAATTTAGACCAAATCCAAGTCCAATTTGATTGACATTTGGATCCAATTTCACTTTGGGCCTTAAAGCCCAAATTTGGACCCATGACCCAAACTCAGCCCAAACTAACCCAATTCAACTCCAATTAACCCCAAATCTTTTCTAAACCTTCCTTAACATCCTCATAAACAAAACACTAACATGATTTGCCCAAGATTTTGACCCAAACCCCACTCAAATTCAACCCAAAATCAAAAAGCCCAATTTCGACCTAAACCCAAATCTAACCCAAATAGGCCCAAACCTCAAAATTAAAACCCAACCAAAGCCAAAACCTCTTTGAAACACTCCCATAAACATTTCTTAATATTTATTTTACATCAATTTCAACCCTAGCCCAACATTGGCCCAAGTTAGCCCAACTCGACCTACATCGGCCCATTCACCAAAAGAATTCAAATCCAACCCAATTCAAGTCCAAACTACCCCAAATTTGCTTCAAGTCACTCATGACACATCCATGAGCTAAACCCAATAATTATTTGGCCCAACCTCTTTACAAAATTTCATCCCAAAATCCATTTTAAAATTCAAGAGCCCACTTTCCTAATCCATCTTAAAAGCCCATCTAAAACCTTTTCAAAAAAGCCCAAAATTCTTCCAAGGCCCATATGACATTTCCCTCATCATACTTTCAATTAAAATCATCCCTAAGTCCTAAATTCATCATCAAATAATTCCAAATCAAGCCTCATGACAAATCACCCCTAAATACCAAAATTTTCCTTAAATCCATTTCCATGAAATCGACTTTACTTTTCCCAAGCCAAATGGAGCCATGGAGCCATGCATAAGCCATATGCAAGCCATGAGAGCCTCTTTACATGTCACCATGCCATTTTGGGCAAAAGGAGGAGGCTCTTTCCTTAATTCCTAAAGGTGATTAACCACTTCCATGTTTCCACTAAACCATGCTTAAGCCTAATCGTGCTTGGATGATGACTCGACCCTACCGATTATGCCGAGCCAAATCACTTTTCCCTCAGCCCAAAACCAGGCCTCGGGTGGTGCACCTAGCCCAAATGGGTGGGTTGACCCATTTAGGTTCAAATCTAGCCATGCCCCATTCCACTTCGGATCAAAGCCTTTACACATGTCCATGGCCAATCGATCGCACAAACCTCCAGCCTCGACCCACCCGACCTCGAGGGTGACCCATGCTCGGCCGGCCGGCCACCATGCCGCCGGAAAACACCATGGCCGAGAGCTCACATGTGAGCCAACATTGAAATTCTCACTTGCCGAGCCGCCCCATCCCTAGTGGTCACCATGGCCGATCTTCTCCTCACCGCAGCAGCTCGATCCCAAGCCCTAACTCCCCCGGGAGGCCTTCCACCCTCTCCTATTTAAACCCCTCACCCTCTCGGCCAAAGGAGAGCCAAGCACAAACCTCGCCGAAACTCGCCAAAATTGTTTCAAACCCTTCACCATCCCGAGAGCAGCTGATCCCCGCTGTCAATTTGCCCTAATCCCCACCAACAGAGCCCAATTTCTCAACCGAAATTCCACCCAAAACCGTGACACTTTGCCACAGTCGAGCCAATCCTCAAATCGACCGGTCCTACACCTTCACTGGACCAAGAGGAGAAGTTTCCCACCGAAAGCCCCATCTCCAGAGCCACTCAGCTTGCTCCAGCCTCCAAGCTTCAGTGATCGACCGTGGTCACTTTCATAGCTAGGCAATTCACCGCACTGCAGAGACTTCATCCGGAGCTTCACGGGACCCAATCGAAGGTGCAACAACTCTCGATTGAAGCCACACTTCTCTCGAGCTAAGGTATGAGTTAACTATTCATCCCGAGCTTCCGGAGATTCTCCATTTCAAATGCCTTAGTTTCAATGCATGTTAGCCGTATAGATGTGTTCGTCTCTTCAAGACGAATCCATGGAGCATAAGAACATGAAAATCCATCGAGAATCGAGCGAGATCTAGTGGATTTAGTGTGGACGGCTCTCGGCGAGAACACTGGGGACGATGAACGGATGCCGTCCATTCGATACACGCGCGCACGGACGGCCAGATCGCGTCTGACCGAGAGACGCGTACGAGAACCGCGGGGCCCGGCCGCCGACTCGCATGGCGGCGTCGAACGGGAGCGCGACACGCGGCGTTTCGGAGTCGCCGAGGCCGACGCGGCGCCGCGTGGATAAATAGAAAATTAGGGTATTTTTCTATTTATTTAATTCCCTAAACTTCAAAAATTCATATCTCTCGTGTAGAAAAATCACAAAAATAAAATAAAAATACCCTCTCGCTCAGCGGAACGTAGGAGAATAATGTGGAAAAGAAATCATTTAATTTAATTAAGTATTTTATTTTTTATGATTTATTTACTCTCTGCATACATTTAATTCTCCATGCATGTATACAATTCACCATGGCATGAGACCATAGGCTTTTAAGCCTCCGAACTCGGGAACATTCCCCGAATTTTCCAAGGTCGTAGGCCATCTCTCGTGAAAAGTTATTTATTTTTCAAATGCATGTTGCCGTTTTGAGTATTTTAATTCCAAAAATTAGCATGTTGTGAAATAAATTCTAGAAATATTTGGTGATGTTCTTTATGACCGCAGAACTCTAGAAAAATAGACTTCGAGTTAATTCACTCGCATTAACCCTAATCGGCTTAAACACCTAAAATAGGTCTTTAATTAATTAGAGTTAACCAGTGCATCAAATTGACTTGAAATCAATTCTCCACTGACCTTTAGGATCAGAGGAATCCACCATAAAAATTTGAAGTCAATCGGACTCGGTTAGCCCCACTAATCGGGTTGATTAAGCTCACTTAGCCATTTTAAACTTTAAAAATTCATAACTTTTAAAATATTTTTTTTAAAATTCACCAAATTGGTTTTGGAGCCTCTCTGATATCAGGGGAACCCAAGAAAATTAAAATTTCAATTTTCTAAAAAAGTTGATTTTTAATAATATTTTAATATTTTTAATAATTAAAAAATAATAAAAATCACAAAAATAATAAAATTCACCAAAATGTCACATTTTGAATTTTAATCACTTAGGAACAAATCCCACATTTTTCCTAAGTCTATTTAGTGAGATATTAAATTTTAAAGCCCTAGGGTAATTTTAAAATTAAAAAATGTATTTTCTAGCATTTTCACTAAAATAATTATTATAAATCATAGAAAAATCAGAAAATTGCAAAATTTGTTTCTCTGGTTTCCTTAATATCAGAGAGATTTTTGAAAAATATAAAATCCATTTTTCAACATTTATCTTATTTTTAAATTAATTAACACTCCAAAACTCAAAATAATTATAATAAATAATAATATAATTCAAAAAATCACCAAAATTGGTCCAAGTGCTTCTCTGGTCATTAGGAATGTCCCCTAATTTTCTTAAGGACAGAAACTTTTCCCTTGGTCATGTTATCAAATTTTCCTCGAAAATCTCTATTTTTCACCAAAAATAATTATATAAATAAATTAAATACAGAAAAATCACATTTTCTCCTCTCATGTCTTTATTGACATATGAGTAAAGTCACATAAAAATTTCAAGTTCATTTGAGTTCAATTTAGTGAGTTATGAAATTATTAAGCTTAAAGGGTAAAATGGTAATTAAAATCTTTAATCCTTAATTAAAACTTTAGGTTCAATAAAAAATCAACAAGTAAAATATTTGATCCTAATCTGATTTGATGATTGAAATTTAAATAATTAAAGGGTAGAAACCCATTAAATAATTTTAAAATGATTAAACTTTAATTAAATAATAGATTAAATTCGAAGAATAATAAAATTCGAATTATTAAAATAAGGGATCTTTATTAGGAAGAGATTTTTTTCTTTAATTTAAAAAATCCCTAAATTAATTATATCAACTAATACTCAATTTTTAATTAAAATGATAACTCAAATTTAAAATATTAAAAGACTTAATTTCAATTAAAATTAAAAATAAAGTAAATTAAAGATAAATTAAATTAAGATTAAATTTAAAAATTAAATTAAATTAAATTTAATAATTAAATTAAATTAAATTAAACAATTAAATTAAGTTAATTAAAATTAAATTAAATTAAATAATTAAATTAAATTAAATAATTAAACAATTAAATTAAATTAATTAAAATTAAATTAAATTAAATCAAACAATTAAATTAAATTAAATTAAAATTAAATTAAATTAAATTAAACAATTAAATTAAATTAAATTAAATAATTAAAATTAAATTAAATTAAATTAAATAATTAAATTAAAGTTAAATCAAATCAAATTAATTAAACACCAAGTCAAATTAAATCGAATTATGTTAAACTAAATTAAAACTCAATTAAATTAAGTTAAATTAAATATAACATCACCTAAGACATAAAAGAAATTAAATATAAAACAACTTCAACACTATTCCAAATTTAAACTCTTTAACTTAAACCAAATCATTTGAATACTAACTCGCCCTCGAAAGCTTTCGATTATTGTAACTCCTAAATGAAACATTAAATGAAAGTGTTACTTTACTCATGTGATATTCAAATGTCCTAGCTCACCGAGCAAGTTAACAAGACTTCAAAACCTCTGACGATCGATTCATTTATATAATTAAATTCATTTGGACTTAAAACAATCCTAGAAATATCGAAAAGATGTTTAAGATCCTTCTTAAGCACTTTCTCAATATGATAGGATATTTATAAGAACAATCGAATTCGATTATTCTTTCGATGAAGAAAATCGTCCTTAAACCAAAACACAAAGAACCTAGACGTCATAGGAAATGACTAGCCATATAGATTAGGAATTTGTAGAAAACCATAACCTTTCCCTTAGCTTTACCTAGAACTCGCTTAAATATTCTAATCGTGTTTTAAGTGCACTTGGGATGACGGGAAGACCCTCCATGTACGCTTTTATTTTATCGCAATTTACTTTCGCAATTTACTTTCTGCAATTTACTTTCTGCAATTTACTTTATTGCAAATGCATTTTACTTTTCTTGTACGATAAAACAACAAGTTGCATGAAAACCCACACCTTTAGGATAGACTCCTAAAACCGAAAACCAAAATTAAGTTAAAAGTCATCGCAAGATAAAATTCACCGCCACAACATTTCAAAATATAAAACAACTCAAAATTTAATCACAAACGTAACACAAAACTACAATCGCAACTAAATTAAAACGTCCCGTCGGATGATCTGGAATACCTCTGATGATGTAACCTACGTGTTGCTAACGGGATTTCCCACTGGCCTAAATGAAAGTGTGGAACTCATTCAACTGAGTTTAGCAAATTCATCCGGACTAAGTGAATCCGATAAAAATAACGATGCCGAAGGATGGAACCGTGGATCTTAACCGGTGTCGTTATAATCAACTTTAAGATTTGTTTTAATTAAAACACAAAAAACACTTGGAAATTAAGATTTTCTCTAAACCAAAACACTTCTCTCATCCCCCGATTTATGATTTCTAAAACTAAACCTCTCGCAACAACAAGGAGCTCTGAGTATGGTAGGCAAGCATGACCATCGTCATCGCAGAAACCCGAGTCTACATCACTAAACATTTCTTAGAATTAAATAACTAAACCATAGGATTTCGAGGTAGCTTCGCTCTAGTGCAACATAAATCCTCAACTCTTCGTTAGCATTTCGCATCGCAAATTAAGCCCTAACCGGTCTTAGATTCCGAGGTAAATGTCCGATACGATATAAACCCTCACATTTTCTGAAGCTATTTGTTTGATTTTATCATACAAATATAAGCCCTAATTAATTAAGATCGACAAGATCGAAATACTAAATAAACATTAGGACTTTCCTAAATTCAAGCCAAATGATGATGATAGCCGGGAAATTATCGAAGTTCACTTCGAATCGTTGATTTCTCCTACCTTTCTTCCTTTGGATTCACAAAACAAAATGTTCCAAAAATTTGATCCATTCCCTATCGAAACTTCAAAATTCAATCTTCGAAAACCTTAAACTTCGAAATTCTCGAGAGCATAATCATCGATTATTATCGAGAGTTTTCTAGGTGATTCCCGTCACTTAAGATGTAATTAACTATAGTGGCTCGCCCTTATGTGGAATTTTAAAGAACTCAGTAATACGACTAAAATATTCAATTCGGTCCTATTGTTTAGAGCTGAAGTGTAGATGTTAGCCCTCGGGCGAGGGGAACGTGGGAGCTGCGAAGTGGCGGTCGGTATCCTCCCGGCTAGCCGCAGATTCGATAATCGAACATAGGATTAGTCAATATTCTTTATACCTGGACCAAAGGGTAAAGAATAGGAATGCTCCTATTTGTCACAATACCTTAACATTATCTATTTAAATTCATCAATCACTTAAATTTCTAAACAAGTGGAAAGATACTTTTTTCTGAATAGATAAGACTTATTTAGCAATTAGTTTAATTTCTTGCACTTGCAATTCGTATTAATTTTCTACTTAGTTAAGTTACTCGATTAGAATACTTAGTTTACTTTATTGCGCTTAAATTTAGAACTCCAAATTTTTGTATACTATTTTAAAATTATTATTATTATTATTTTAAAATTAGTGCATTATTTAATTTTCTCTTTCCCTGTGGGATCGATAACCAGGACTCTACTAGAGCCCTGTATTACTTGATACGATACGTATACTTGTGTAGCATCCACAACATAAACAATTACAATTATATACATATAATATAGCGGGGTCAAGTTTTTGGCTTCGTTGCAATCAAATTAAAATATCATAATAAAAAATTGTGGGTCAGCGCCAGTTCGCAAAAATTGATTCCCGAAAGTTAAAAATCTGAAAATTGCCATTTTCAACCGCCCCATCGTCTTCAGCCTTTGCTTTGCCGCGAAAGAGGAGCCTAGGGTATCATATTGTAGATTATTTAAGAGCTGGTCTCAACAAAAATTTTTAGGTTTGGATTCCTTGAGGTAAGAGCACTACTCCTAAGTAAAATTTTTTTATTTTCACCATGTATTTTGAGTACATTATGGAAAATCTTAAAATCACTATTCATGGTGAAAATTTGAGGAAAAGCTTGATAAATTGCTTGGATTTAGTGAAAATATCTTTTGGAAAATAATTTAGCAAGTTTAGTTTGATTTTGGAATTTATGGTGAATTTTTCGTGAATTTTTAGAGATGGCTCCAAAGTCAAAGCGTGCTCGAGATAAGATGAAGTTTGATTCTAACAAATTTGTTAGTTTGAGGGCTGAGGAACGATACGTCGATGCATTGCAATCACGTAAGTTGATACCTGAGCGAGTGTTTAGTAAGCCAGGAAAGGTGATTGAAGATATGATTGCAAGAAGAAACTGGCACAATTACTGTTGCTTCTCCGCTGTTGCTGTTGTTTCTATGGTAAGAGAATTTTAAGCAAATTTATCTGCTGTAGAGGAAAATCAGGTGATGGTTAGGAGGCATGAAGTAAACTTTTCTTCATGTGCAATCAATACCTTTTATGGACTACCTCCTGATATGTTTTGTTTTTATTCTAACTATCATCCTTCGGAAGGAGAATTAGATGAGATTATGGAGTTTCTGACTGATGGAAGAGGATTATGGAAAATTACAAATGATAGAAGAGTGAACTTTCTTGCTTCCAAATTGAATGCCATTTCTAAGGCATGGCATTATTTTATCTCATCTAAGTTGTTACCTTCAAGTCACACTAGTGAAGTGACGAGAGAAAGAGCGGTGTTGAACCATTGTATTCAACATGGGAAGCCTATTGATATTGGAGGGATAATTTATGATTATGTTTTGAACTGTGTTAGATCAACCACGACTGCAGGTATGAGATTTCATTCTTTGAGTCATTCACTTAGTGAAACATCTGGAGTGAAATTTGAAACCTAGGAAGAGGTACATCAGCCATTGAGACCAATTACTAGTGTAAACGTTGATGCTTACACTGTACATTCAAAGTTTGGTTGGAGCGGAGGATTTGGTAGAGCTTCTACTGCTTCTACTTCTGCTGCTTCTACTTCTCATGCTTCTACTTCACGTGCTTCATCATATACTAATTCACAGACTGGTTTATTAAGAAAGATTTTGAAAACAATGAGTCTTACTCGAGAGCATGTGAGAGATATGGATGGTAAACTGGATAATGTTGAGAGATATAATGTAAAACATGATGAAGATGAGAAGAATTATCAGCAATACTTGGATAGACTGATTAGAGGAGATCAGAGTGCTGAGATGCCACCTCATCCATTTTATATACCTTATTTTCCATCCAGAGATTGGAACGAGCAAGATGATGATGATGATAAGGATGAAGAGTAGTTGTATGTGTGTTTGTTTTAGTTATTGTGTTGTTGTGTTGTGTTTCTGTATGCTTCATCTAGTATTTTGTTTGATGATTGTATTGTGATGTAAACCTTGATAGTATGCAGATTGTAGTTGTACTATTTATCTGTTATGCATATTCAGGTATTGTTGTTGTTTTATTATGGATTTATATGTTGTTGTGTGGTAGTGTGTAATTGTAAATGGTTTTTATGTGTATGTTATGCAGAGTTTTTAATATTATGCACTTTAATTCAAAAACTGTTAGGAGATTATAAACCACTATTAGGAACTTCTACTTAGGAAAACTACATGTTTAAAATTCTTCAAATTCTATTATTATCTGTTATCTGTATCAATGTTTTATTTTAGTTGGTGTGTATTTGCTTTGAAAACCTCCACTACTGTAGAAGTCTTCTGAAATTTTTACTTTTCTTATTATAAAAAAAAGAAAAATGTTTTGAAAAACTAAATTTGATTTCATGTTACTCCTATTATTTAAATTGTTATACTTGCATATTAGGATATTAAAAATTCTTGCAAGCATGTTAGGTCAGTTTTTTATTTTTCACCCATGTATCATTTCTTATGCTTAAATGTTTTATCCTAATTAAAAATTTAAATTTGGGGGGGGGGAATTTAAAAACAAAGATTTTCAAAAACCTAAAATATTATTTGATTCTCAAGAATACTTAAAATAAATCTTATTTTTGATTGAGGAGAATTACGTACATGAAGTTTAATTAGGGGAATAAAATTTTGAATATAGAAATGAATAAAAGAATTTAGTTAAAATTTATAGTAATCATGAAAAACTTAAATTTAAAATTTTCTTAATGAAGAGGTGTTAAATAAAGTTAAACGATCTTTAGTAAGAAGTTTTGTATTTTTGGATAAATAGAAGATTTGACTTTTATTCTTCAAAGCTTAAATTTATTTTATTGAAGAGTAATTTTCAAATACTATTATTATGATTTTTAAGTGAAAGGTGTATATCTGACCTTTATTTTAAATGGAAGGGTAGAATTCAAAATTATTAAAGGCCTATCCAGATATAGCAATCCTTACCTTATAAAAAAAATTAAAAAAAAGAAAAAATAGTATATGAAAAGGGAGGAGAAGCTTGGGGATTTAAGAGCCTAATCAAAAATTGATTTCATGACTAAAGTTTAAGATATAAGATTAGAGAAAATCTAAAGCTTAAAGTTGTAATATAGTAGGTAAAATTATTTTTCAAATAAAGATTTTTAAGTGAGAAAAATAAATGTTTGAATCCTATATTTTGAAAAATCTACAAATATTTCGAAATAGATAGAGACTTATATTTATCATTTTCTTTTACTTAAGAACTTTCTAAACTTTAAGTTGGTTTTAATTACTGAAATTTTTTCTAAATTGGACTATTCCATTTCTAGAACAAAATTTTGTTACTTCCTAAGAAACTCATTACATAATTTGCATGCTAAAATGTTTTATGAGATTAACTGTCACTTGAGGACAAGTAACATTTTAAGTTTGGGGATTTTGATACATCTAAAATATATAATATTTTTATGCACATTTTTATACCTATTTTTAATGATATTGCACTTTAATGGAAGGTATTTTGTGTTTTTCTTGCAGGTATGATGAAAATAGATGGTCATGATGAAAGGAGCAAAATTGGATCAAATTTGGAGCAAAAATGAAAAATAAAAAATTTGGCATTGGCGGCTAAGCGCCGCTGGGCCGGCACTTAGCCTCCACAATTATAAATCAAACTTTAATTAGATTTGGCTCCAAATTCAAAAGGGAATGGATGCAACTCTTGGTGGTAACGTCCATAACTTCCTTTGAGCGGTAAATTTGAATGAAGGGGTGCGTTCCTTGGTAGATACATAGAATCTGGACACATTTTGAAGAGACACCAAGGCACCTTTTGGTTCACTATTTAAAGAGTGTCTAGAAGTGAAGAAGTGAAGAATTGAAGAGGCTCTTCACTGTATTTCGAAGAGAGGAATTTAGGAGATTCTTCCACTGCATTTTAAGTTTTTATTTAGAGTAGGAGTAGAGAGTAGAAAGGAGAAATGGGTCGGAGTTAAGAGTTCTTCTCCCACTTCTTTTCTTTCTTTTAGTTTAGTTTTTATTGAAGTCTGAAGTCTGTATTTTGAGTCATCAGAGTTTGGAGACTTGCTCTGAGGAGTAGTTTAGCGAAGAGTCAAAGTTTCAGAGGAACATCCTTAGTCTTGTGGAAAGGATTTTCAGATAAGTGTTTACTTTTATTTTGTTTATCAATACTTGCTTTCGTTTATTATTTTTCTTATCGTTTTTAATTTCAAAGCAATGTGTTTTTATATTTTCCCAATGCATTCTAAGTAATTTACTTTATCTTTTTCTTTCTTAAAATGGAGAAGTAATTAATTTAAAGAGAATTGTTGTGGAAAGTACCAGTGTTTAAAAGTTGGAAGAAGTTGTGAAGATTGATTCTGAGAACTTTGTTTACTTCTTAATTTAGTCTGTTAAGTTGTAAAATTTCTTGAGATTATGTAAGATCCAATGTGGTATTATCTCATTAAAGTTAGTAGGAATCACATGCAATTATATGGGTGAGAACTGTAGTCCATATAACTGAATGTAATATTAGAAGATATTTTTATAGAAGGGAGTATAATTAGTGGATTTTAGAGTGACAGGCTAAAACCCCCTAATTTGGTTTGAAGTTTTAAGTTTTGTTATGAGAAGTTAGCCCCAGGTGGTGGGAATCGAGGGAACTCTAGAGTGAGAGACTGGTAACAATGTTTAAAATAATATAAATTTCAAATTAACCTATGTTCTTTATAGAACCAAGTAAGGGTAAAGAACAAATTTTCTTCTATTTGTCACAACAAAATTTAAATACTTCCACAACAATACTGTAAGAATTTTTACTACTCCATGAAAGGAAAAAAAAAGATATTTTAGTTAATAGTATTTTACATCCAGTGTTATTAGTTATTGAAACCTTTACTTTCATTGCTTAGCATTTTATTAAGAAAATTTCAAAAGAAAAATCAACTTTCTAAAACTTTTCAAAATCAAGGCATACTATTTCTAAAACAATTAAAGAAAGTAAAAAGATAACTTTCTAAATTCCTTTAAAGATTTTTAACTTTTCCCTGTGGGTTCGATATCTCGGGGCTTATTCAGAAAGTCATATATTACTTGATAAACGATACGTATACTTGCGTAGTATCCCATATTATAAAATCATAATTTTCATATCTTAAATCATCAACGCACTTATATCCAGCGGAGTCAAGTTTTTGGCAACCGTTGCACTTATATCTATTGGGGATCACGACCCCAAATTGTAATTGAAGTAATTGAAGAGTTTTCTAAGCATCCCTTCAAAAATCGTTCACATTCAATGCACCTTATGAGAGAACAGTCAATCTCACCGTCGACGGCCTCGAGCTCGCCGTCGGCAGCCTTCTAAAATACTTAGCCTTGGACCCTTCTGCATAAGCCCTGCTGTCGGTGGCCTCGATCTTTGTCGTCGGCGGGCTCCATTGTAATATATTTTGAACTCTTGGGAAAAACACGCCATCGGCTCCCTAGATCAAATTTTCATAATTTTGGTCCTTTTTGCTCCAAATTCATTCCTTTTTGCATATTTTCGCTCCATTGTCCATAAATCTTCATATCTAAAAAAACATCAAAAATACCCTTCTTTAAAGTGCAATATCATCAAAATTAATATAAAATAGACATGAAAATCTTAACATTTTTTTCATTGGGTCACTATCCTAGAGGACTAGTGATGGAACCTTACCCTATTAGAAATTACAAACAGTTCTTTACTCCTCTTAGAGTTGCATATGTTTAGTTCTAACCTCTAGTACTTAGTAGGATGGAGAAAGCATGAGAGAGCTCAAGAGGGTTCCCATGATTGCTTGGCCTTAAAATTAGCCCTGGGTGGTGTGGCCTTGATCAATCTTGCATGCAAATACTTGGACCCTTTACCTTCACCCAAAACCCTAAACCAATCATGCTTAGCCTGGTTTCCCACTCTTTTGGAAACTCATGTGGGTGATCCCCAAAACCCTTAGCCCTAGGCTAGGGTTTGGCTAGGACCAACACATGGCAGATCGAAAATGGGTCTCCCTTGGTCCTATGACTTAATAAGGGTTATTATATGATTAACATGCTCAATTGATCACAATTTTTTCAAATTCCTAATTTTGCCTCTTTTCACCTAAACATTCACAAAATTACCAAAATGTCCCTGAAACCCTATTTTTTTTTCAAAATTACCCAAATTTCTAAATTCTCTTAAAAAAATTTAAACAATTCCAAACTACTTAAATTGCTCAAAATACTCTAAAATACCCATAATTCCCAAATACCACCAAATTTGTCAAAATTACCAAAATACACCTCATATCCCAAAAATCTCCAAATTCACTCCAAATGTCCCCAAAATCTATTTGAATCACCCCAAACCTTCAAATTCACTCAAATCCACCAAAATTATCCAAAATTCCCCTCAGTGTCCAAAGTGTCCAAATCACCCCCAATTTCCACCAAATTGATTTCAAACTCCCTCGGTTTGAAGTCTAAATCAAATTCATCATGTCCAAATCTAATTTGAACCAAATCCTAGCCTAATTGAACCTAATTTCAAACTCAAATTCCTAGACCAAATGAATTGCTTTAATTTGACCCAACTTCAAAATTCCATCAAAGTAAACCTTTTAACCAATTCAATCTCCTCAATTTTGAATCCTAAACTCTTTATAACCTTCCCCAAGATCAATTTGAATCTTCAATCGGCCTAGAACTAAACTCAAACCTAACTTAAGTCCAAACCAAATCAAAACCTCTAATTTTGCCCCAAAATCTAAATTCACCAAATTAAACTCCATAACCTTTCAATTTTCACCCAATTGACATTCAAATGCCTCATGAAAATATCCTACACCAATTTAAACAATCAATTAAACTAAATCCAAACTCTAGCTAAGCCCAATCCCAAGTTCAAGTCAAATCCCAAGTTTTGAATCCAAATCCTAAATTCACTCCAAGCCACTTGGTTTAGCCCAACCTTGGCCACTACAATAACCATTTGGACCCTAAGAACCAGTCTTGATCCACCTAGCCCCTCGTAGATTAGCCATGGATAAAGGGTCCCTCAAATTGGCGAGCCTCTTCCGAAATTTGGCTAAATGACCCAATCTTTGCATCACTTGACTAAACCTCCATCCTAATCACATTTAAACCTTCCTCTGGCTCCCCTAACCGAGCTAGTCACCAGCTTAGCCCTAGTCGACCAGCCTAGTCGCCAAAAAACCTAAAACTGAGAATGTCATCCCCATGAGTTGAACCCAACTACACCCATCTAATGTCTCTTACCTCCATTGGTTACTTGCTTCATTCAGCCCACCACCTAAACAATCCTTTGCTGCCACAGGCCAGCCCAATTGGTCACTATTCCCCCCTCTATTTAAACACCACACCGAAACAACCAAACATAGAGAAGATCAAATTCCTTGGGGAGACTCTGCCAAAATCCTCCCAGTGCTTCTCCAAAATTTCCTAAGTACAAGCCCACCTTTTTCCAACCATCTCCCCCACTTCTTGAGGCCAATTTCTCCACAAAAAATAACCCAAAATAGGACATTTTTTGGTCACACCATAAACCTTCATAAACTTCAAATTGATTGACCCTTAACCCTCCCTAGACCAAACGAAGAAGATTCCCCATCTCCCAAGCTCTCTGCACCAACTATGATTAAGGTTGTACCACCTGTTAAAGGAACTTCTACTCAAACCTATTCTCGGAGCAAGGTGACACTTTGAGAGACTCGTTAGACTCAACTGAAGCTTATGAAAGCACCCAATCGATGCCACACCACTTGGGCTAAGGTATACACCATTTTCCCCTAAACCGAGCTCGGTTTTAGCTTTTATGAAGAGAAGTTTAATTTCATCCTTGATCAACCGTATTGATTTGTTCGTCTGGACTAGATGAAAGTGTAAGAAAAAACCTCATGTGATTTGGTTGAGTATCAAGTGAGATATTAAGGTTTGGGTATGGACGGTTCTCGGTTTACACTAATTGGGGGCGAAGACGGAGGGCCGTTGGATCACGTGTATATTGTTTGGCAGCTGGGCTCATGCCAGACGAAGGAATGAAGCATAAAGTGCAGGCTGAGTCAGTGACTACATGGATTGGAGCATCAAACCAGAGCGCGACATCGTAGCTTCACAGACTCCTAGGATGCGTTGGCAGCCGCATGGATAAGTAAGAAAATAGGGCATTTTTATTTATTTAAAAATTGAAACTTTAAAAATCATAACTTGGTCTAGAAAAATCATAAAAATGAATAAAAATACTATAGGGCTTAGGGAACAGAGGAGAAAATTATGGACAAAAAATTAAAATTTTTTTTTTCTGTATTTTATTTTTAATTAATTAAATACTTGGAACATTTTTTAGTTATTAATAATTAAATAATAATAAAAAATACGAACTTTTGGGGATTCATTCTACTCATGTTTAGGAATGTGCTCTGACTTTTCTAAGTTATAGAGCATCTCTAACACAGAGAACCCTAGTTTTTAAGGTAAATCATTATTTTAAATATTTCCATTTAAAATAATTATAACCAATGAAATATAAATAAGAAAGTTATAAAAATATATTTGGTAGGTTCACTGTAGTCAAATGAACCAAGAAAAAATAAAAAATGAATTTTTAAAAGTTAAAATCTATTTTTATATTTAAAATTAAAAAAAATACTAAAAATTTGGAAATTACAAAATAATTCAAATAAATACAAAATTGGGCAAAATTGAAGCTCACCGGTTCATGAGGCTCCTGTAAAAATCCTAAGACCATTAAAATTATTTTTGATACGAAAATCAATTTTCTAAGTAAATATGAATTTTTATTTAAAATAATTATATAAATTAAAAGAAAAATAAAAAAAGTATCAAAAGTGATTTGAGAGTGTTCCCAGTGATCAGAGGCACCTAAGAAAAAATGAAATTTGATTAAAATAATTAATTTATTTTTGACCTTTTTTCACTTTAAAATTTATTAAAAATAAAATAAAAATGAGGAAAATATAGAAATAATTTTTTCTGAGCCCTTTCAGGTTAGAGGGATTTATAAAAAAAATATAAGGGGAATTTTTAATAACAAAATTTCATTTTTCTATTTATTTGTTCATAAAATGGATATTTAATAATTATAAAAAATTAAATATAATTAAAAAAATTTAATAATATCGCTCTTAGTGATCCTCCGACCTAATTAAACCTCCAATAATTTTCTTAAGTATAAAATGTTTATTTTACTTAGTTATTTTAATAATTTTCAAAAATTCTTATTTTCAAGATAAAATAATTATTAAAATTAAATAAAAATTAGAAAATGCATGATTTCTCCTCTAATGTTCTGATTGACCCACGAGAACGGTTATTAAAAAATTTCAAAGTCATTTGAGTTAAATTTAAAGGATTATGAAGTGGAAATCATTAAGGGCAAAATCACAATTATGAAATTTTAAGCTCTAATTAAATTTAGGATTAATCAAAGGGTAAATGGGTAATATTGATCTTAATAACTATTTTGGATGATTGAAACACAAAAGGTTTAAGTGGTAGCGACTAATTTATCACCATTTATAATAAGGGTAAAATTGTAATTTCCTAAATTATTATGACTTGGTGGTTATATGAACGGAGGATCCTAAAGTAGCGGGCTTATGTTAGAAAGATATTAATTCACCAATTTGAAGCCCCTAATTGTTGATCAAATGATAAGTGCAATCTTTTGATAGGAGTTAAACCCATTTAATTCAACACTTCTAATAATCATGAATTTACACATGAAATCTTAAGGGCTTAGTAGTGAGTTAGGTTTAATCTAACTTGTTTAATAAGGTTTAGAAAATAGAACATAATTAATCTCAAACACCCTTAAAACACTACAAGCCCAACTTTAATTGAAGAAGCAAGAGTTCTTAATAATTCAAATTTCCCTTGGGATTCCGAGGTCGTTGTTCGGTACGATGCAAATCCTCATATATAGGTTGTTTGTTGCATGTAAGCCCTACATAATAAAATTAACAGGATGCATCATTAAATAATTTCCCTTCGAACTGAAGCCAAACCATAGGATAGTTTGGAAAGTCACCGAGGTTCTCCTAAGGATCCGTCACATCCCCTACATTTCTTCATTTGGATTCCATAATAATTATTCCAATTTGATCATTTCCCATTTGAATTTCCTATGTCCAACCTTGAAGACCCTAAACTTTAAAATTCATGAAGATCTCTAATCTATATCGAGAGTTTTCTTATGTGACTTCGATTGTCTAAGATGTAATTAACTATAGTGGTTTGCTCTTATAAGAAACTTGAAAGAACCAGCTTAATATAAACTCTATCTAATCTTTTTATATTAGATAGTAGAACTTATTGGTCAATATAAAGGTTTTTCGCAGATTAAAGCTGATGTCATAATTTTTGTAATTTATTTAATCAAGCATCATATCAAGCAATGTGTATATTCTTCGGAGTAGATACCTGTCTTGTGATGTGATGCTCATTTATTTAAATTTGATCTCATATTTTTCAAAATTAAAATATTACATTCCAAAATTACACACACACACACACACACACACACACACACACACATATATATATATATATATATATATTAAAGAGAAGCCCTAGGGCCAATTTCATTGAAATAAAAAGGAGTACAAAATAAGTAGTATGAGAGGACCAAATAGATGGAGCTCTACTCATAAGAAATAAATGCAAGATTGCATAAACAAAAGGATAAAAAAATAGAACAAAAGAAATGCGAAGCAAGCATTGTCCCCATTGACAAGGTTGCACACAGACATCCTCTTCTACGATTAGCACTAGGCGCACCTTGAATCGAGCTGCAGGAAGTGACTCTGTTGTAGGAGAGGCAGATATCATCCGAGATTTTCTTTAGTTGAATAGTACTGACTTGCTTCTTGGGGAATTATATACTTGTCGTTATTCTTCGGAAGAATGGTCGGTCGATTCGTAGTGGGGAGCGATTGCGACGATAGGTTCGAGTGTTTGTGTTGGACAATCTTGATAGCGAGGATCTCTACTCTTCGGCCGGAAGTTGACCAAATAATTGGTAGCGAAATCTTGTTTGGTAATCTTTCTCGGTGGTGTGGCTAACGATGGCGGTAATTTGCCTTGATAGGAGTAAGTACATTTTTCCGTCATCGGAATGTGAATGTTTGTTTCTTCCCCATCTTCGGACATGTCGTGGTGGGAACGTCTCCTGTGGTAGTTGTTACGAGATGGTAATATGGGCTGCTCCATTAGAAGAAGGTGAGAAATGATCTCGTCACACTTTGCAGTGCTTGACCACGTGACACTCCTCGAAGTCACATCCTTCTCGGCTTCGTACATGAATCGGTAGTAGGTATTATAGGCGGTGAGGAAGAAGGTATAACCGTCGTAGGAATATGCGGTCCGGTAGTATTTGTACTTGGAGGTTAGAGATTCGGATATAAGTGGTAACCTTGATGAGGAGATTGTCCGAGCATACGACGGTGGGTGCGGTAAGAAGATATCGTTCGAGTTACCTTTAGTTTTCGAAAATCACGATCTTTGTGTGCCGATCAATATCTCTCTCGGAAAAGGTAGTGTAATGTACCGTTCCTTGATATTCTAGACTTATAAGGTCGAGGTCGGATCTTTGTAGGTGTCGTTTGGAGTGGTGTGCAATATATTGTTGCGAGCATGACTCTCGATCGTAAAGGTGCACTGCGGATACGGGAAGCGCAACCGAACGGGGATGATGGAGGTTCGGTACGATGATTAAAATCCCTGATCATTTAGCATCTTCGTCGCACGATTTAATACATTCATGGGATTCTTATGAAACACTTGGATGTAATCTGTCAATACGGTAATTAGATGAGAACGGTATAAATCCGATCTTGATCTTCAACTTAGGTGACTTCATTTGCTCAAATTTCCTTCGGATCGGTTGATTTAGGATTATAGTAGAGGAACTTACCTAAGGAACGGTCAACGGGTGCGGTTAGGTGGAGATCTACGCCTCTGTGAAAAAGATTGCAGGTTTTCCATCTTTATGGGATGCCTTTTTGAGAAACCCGATTTTAATGCCTTGCGCAAATGCATCGTGGTATCTCTGCAGGAACATGTTGGAACGTGAAGGGGTATGGGTAGGGTTATCTCCGGCAAGGGAGTTGGTGTAAGAATGGACCGAGGCCATATTGCAGCACACGAAATACCGACAAAGGGACTGCCGAGGTGCGCGAGCCCGGCCATCGAAGCCCCGTGCGGAGGCCCGAACCCCTGGCTTGCGGCGAGAGATGCTTCGTTGGGCTGCAGTCGATGGGTGAGTCGCTAGCGCAAATCAACGCATCAACGCCGAGCTCCAGCCGTAACGACGCTATACAAGAAATAGGCGAGGCGAATCGTCGAGTAGAGTCGCCGTGTAGTCTGCAACGAAGCACTACAAATGGCGACGCAAACGGATGGGAACGTCGTGGGAAGTGGACGGCTTGGACGAACGAGGAAGATGTCGGAGAGGATACTTGAGAGAAGGAAACGACACGATAAATGTCGCTGATTCCCCGTGAGGTGGAATTGAACCATATTTTGAAAACGACCAACGAATCTGAAATCACTCGGCCGAAACACTCTTGCGGTGGAATTGAAAGCTTTGCTTAAGAACCTAAAGTATTTTCTTATTAGAGCCATGTACATTGCGAGAGTGATCATTTCGGCAAATTTAATTAAGTTACGAGAGGGAGAAACAATAGGGTTCTCGGGACATTTAGGAGAGCATGCGTGGACAATAACGAACATTCAAGGTATTATCCCTTCCTTTGTACATACGTAGGGTTTTGATGGAGGAGAATCGAAGCAGTGGCCAGGTAGAGGAGACTTAAGCGTATGTAATGAAGAAGGAGGTGGTGAAGTGGTTTCATGTAGGTATCATTTATACATCTTAAATAATTGCTTCGTTAAGTCGATTTATTGTCCCAAAAAAGGTAAGAGTAGCTATGGTGGAAAATTAAAAGAATGAGTTGATACACAGGTAGTGTTCTTGGGTGGCGAATTTTCATTAACTATCAAAAGGCCCAAAAACTACCACTAGAAAGGATCACTTTCCTAACCTTTCTTGATCAAATGTTAGACAAGTTAGAAATCACGCCTCTCTTTTATTTATTAGGCTATTACTCATGCTACCACTGATTCCCATAGCCCACGAGGACCAAGATAAGACCACATTCGCCAAACACACATGGGACTTGTGCCTTTAAGTGCTTTTAGACTATGCGATGTGTTAATCGCCTTTTAGTATTTGCATGATGTCTTTATTCTTGATCGAGTGAGAAAGGGATAAAGAATTTCATGTATAATTTTTTTTATGTTTTGGTCTCCTTTGACTCGAGCACAGAAAATCTTTCAGAATATTGCGAGGTGTGGCCAGGGCCACACAATTTTGGGCGGATCAATCGGGGTGACTTAAGGAGTATTGTGTGAGACACATGATTAACGAAGAGGATTATGGTAGACAGCACCAAAGATTCGAGAAGAAACTTCCGACGAATATATGAAACGAATTAGGAGTTTTTAGGGCGCACAGATTCTACACCCTTGTTCATTAATGACTTTTTAAAGATTGTAAACTTCGTACTTACTGTTATAAAAGGTTGTCCTCACTCATTTTAATGAGCAATTTCCTGTCGGCCTTTGAGATGCTAAAGGTTATTTTAATCACCGGAACTTTATCATATTGACTTCGGGTGGAGCGTCCATTTCGACGGATGTGCGATATTGAGTAGTATGTAATAGGGTGTTGCTTGTTCGAAAGAATATAAGATTATTGTAGCCATATCTTATGCTAGTAAGGCCTATAAATGAGGATTGAGTAATACCATTAAAGAGTTATTGGTTGTAGTATATTTCTTCAATAAATTCTGGTCCTATTTGGTTGACACAAAAAGCATTATTTTCACTGTCCACACTATGATCAAATCTATTATAACTAAGAAGTATACTGAATACATTTTAGTAATTAGGTCCTTTATTCTGAAATTTGATATCAAGATTATAGGTATAAGGGTATGATGGCGATTCTGGGTGAAGTTAGTCGAGTGGCTCTGTAGTATACGTGGCAGTGATAATGCTTTTAAAAGAAATTGTGCTTATCGATCTATGAGGAATATGTTAGGAATTATTCGGGCGAATCTCACAGTTTAAATAACTTCTAAACCTAGTTTAGCATGATTAAAATAAAAGTGAGATTTTTTTTCTAAAAATCTATAAAAAAACAAAAGATAAGTAGGAAAGACGAAAACGGTGGTAGATAAACCTTACGATTTCTTGAGGTGAAAGTACATGGGGGAGGCTCGAGCCATAAAGAAGGTATGTCGAGACTTCACTTTGTGGTTAGGTGATGTGGTGGTTCATGCTTTTCTTAGACTTTCCCCTCGTGATAGTTATCGATAGGGATAGAAAGTCCTGTTATGCGTATATCTAACTCGAAATGAGCTGAAATTTATGAAGTTGAGGCCCCATAAATCATAAGCGACATTCGCCCGATTTGTTATGATCTCCTTTCTAGGTTATGAGAAACTGAGATAAAATATCTTTATTGTTACCCCAATTTTGTGGTTAACAATTTGATTTCTACGCGCCTTTGGGTAGGAGTCATAGATCCTAAAATATTTTAACATCCTAATTGGCCAGACCAAAAGTAAATGAAATTCTATCACTAACACAATAATGAAAAACCATGATTCCTTAGAAAAATGACACGAAAAAAAATCATTTCGAGAAAAGCAAAAAAATCACATAACATGAATCAAAAAGATGCGAAAGGAAATTTAGCTACATCTTTAAGAAGAGAACGCGAAAAAAAAATTCTATTGAATCATCATTGCAAGTAAAACTAAAAAAGTGACTTACAAAATAATATGCTCCGTATTCGCATAATGACTTCTTATCGGCTGATAAACCTCTACGAATGTAAAAATGCAAAGGAAAAGTTAGGAAACCTTAGCACCTTAGTCACGAAAGGAAATGAATCATAAGAAAGAAACTCTCTCAAAAGCCTCTCTTTAAAGTCTTCGAGCGTCTCGAATGCATCCTCTTGAAACATGACATAAGAAATATTTTTATAGCTTAATCCATGAATTTGGTAAAAATTTCTTGCCAAAATAAATTCTAGCTCTGTTGGTGTGGTCACGCTAAAATGTAGCGCACACGGATGTGAAGTGGTCATGCCGGCCTTTTGAATTCGGCTTATTTGGTCACTCCCGACTCCGGTGGTCATGCGCAGTACTCTGCATATATGGCTTGGTCATGCTGAATATTATGATAGTATGGCATGGTCACACTCTTCTGGCGTCGGCGCTACTTGAGGCCACTTTTATTGAGAAAGTTTTTTTCTCTTATTCTAAGATGCACATATTCAACACATGTAGCATGCAACATAAGCAAAACCTTGCATGTGTAAATATGTGATAAATGGTAAAAATAATAAGTAAAATATTAAGTAAAATCACGTAAAATTGACGCATGTCAATACCTCCAAACTTACATTATTACCTGCCCCCAAGTAATTTCTTAGCTGCGAGTTAAGGGGGGACTCAGTGAGAATAAAATAAGTACTCCTGCGGGTTTAGAAGCTATTTAACTTATCAAAATCATATAAAATTTTTTAAAATTTCATTTTATGTCAATTATTCTTAATAATTAATAATCCTTAAATTCTTTTTATTAAATGTAAGAAATCTCATAAATTCTTAAATTAGTAATATATTAAATGTCATTACTAACCTCTAATATTTTTTAAGCAATTTCAGTGGAATTATCAGCCCAAGCCTTTACTTAATGTTTCTCTTGAATATAGCACTAGAAGGGTTTTCGTTAAAGAATCGTAGGCGTTTATCCCTTGAATTCTACCGGACACCATTCTAGTTGTTGAGTTGAGCATCTTTATCGAGATGTCAAGCAACCTCCTTGGGCGAGCGTCTATTCATTAATCATAGACGAGCTAAAATGTATAACTCTCGAATCAAGTTTAGGCTATAATTTATTTGAATACTTTAAAAAATATTCATTTTGTATTCCTTAAGAGTTAAATGCTTCCTTTTATGTGAAAAGTTTGAGTTATTTGCTTTTGGGATGATAGCAGGTTCATTTACTCTGCAAGAAGCTCTCTAATAATATGAGAGTAAAGAAAGCCTGAATTGCATATCACAATACCAGCTTGAAAGATGTCATAATCATCTGCACCAAGAGAATTTAAATTATGACCAATGGTGGGATTCTTTTAAGATATGCTTACACAATAAAGCTGGAACAATAAATAAAATCAAGCTCTTCTGATATGCTTTATATCATGTGAGATTAAAAAAAATTAATAATTAATACTTCAAGAAATGTTTAACTAAAAGATATTTATATAAAAACAAAAAAACAAGGCTTATCTTTTTTGTTTTCAAATGCCCGACGTTGTCCGGATGACGGACGTGATGCACTGACGGAAAAAAAAACACCTTGCAGGTGTATCTCGTTCGTCGTCCGTATGCAACACGGATGACTACATAAAATTTTCTCCTTCTTTAAAGCATAATCTTTTATGTTTAACTATTTTGATTTTCTTATTCTGACAAAAGGATCTGAAACAATTTTTATTAAAACATAATAACGATTGCAGGGAATTTCATACACAAAAGGCTTTCCATTCTCTGAATTAAAAGCATCAACAAAATGTATACATTTAGGTTGCATATGCTGTGCTGGCTTATATATTTCTATATTGTGCAATATCCAATCTTTACAAACTCCATGCAGTCCCCAAACCTATCCAAAAAACAAAGAAAAAAAATCTAAAACAGAAAAAATAATAATAATAATAATAAACCACCTGATCAAAGCCTCAGGGCCTCCCTAAGCCCAAAACTCCTACTATTCTTGAAGCCTTTTTTGCCAAAACCAGTATTACCCATCTGCATCATTGTAACAAATTCATTATAATCAATGCGACCATCCTGCAAAAAAAAAAAACAATTACTAATCAGTACAGGAAAGCGGCTAACATGAAAATGAAAATGTTAAAGCAAAAAGAAAGAACACGTTGTCTTGATCTACTTCCTGGATTATGTCCTCCAATCTGATATCCCTCGATGCCAAACTCTTCACAGGCCTGTTGCAGCTCATCTCTAGTTATGTAACCACTGCTGTCCTTGTCAAAATAGGAGAAGGCCGCAAATAGATGGTCCTCCCTCTCTATTTTATTTAGATGTAAAGTTGCAGCTATGAACTCGCCATAATCAATAGTACCGCTATTATCAACATCAGCCTACAAAGAATAGACGCCACAAAAGCGATCATTTTTCACATTTTTGTTCTTTTTATATGAAGCTATGAATAAATAAATACATAAGTCTAATATATTCTCAAATATGCATATAAAAATGTCCTCAGTTTAATATAATGAACATGATGAATATATTAGATATTTGAAATTAAGACTAACGGCTTGCATGAGAGCATAGATTTCTGACTCCTCCATATTTGCACCCACTCTTTCCAGTCCAGCTTTAAGTTCTTCAAAGGTTATCTGACCACTGTTGTCAGTATCTATCATCTTGAACATTTCCTTGAGGCCAGCAATTTCATCCTCAGAGAGACTCTCAGCTATTATCTGAATGAAATAAATTCATGAAAATTTGAAAGCAATAAGTTTTAAGCTATAAAAAATAATGTTCAATTGATAACAACAATGTGCATACAAATTTCTCATGAATAGAATTACCTAAATCGGATTAGCCATATAACTAATTTTTATTACATTTCTGATGTGGGCCTATAAAAGTTGGACAGTAATAGTTCCTATTCTAAGCCTTTTGCAGTTTAATAGCGATACTCCGTCTTATTTATGAGTTGATTCTTTTACTCCAGCACTGTTCCTTTAGCCTTTAGCTGTGGGTTTGTTATGCACTTAAATGCGCAAGAGTTCTGCAGGGTAACTTGAGATTTTACCATTGCAGATTTGTGTTAAATCAAAATTAAAATTTAAGCTTTTTTTGGAATTGAACCATGCTCATCTTGGACTGGCCATATCTATTAACCAAGGAATGAGGAGTCTATAAATAAAAAGTCTTAAGGAATGTAATATAGCAACGCTAAATCAATAAATTTTTTTAATCATTCTCATTATTAAGCATATAAGTTGAATGTTAGGTTCCTTTTAGTAGGGTGTAAGTGCAAATTAAAATTTAAGTTTTTTTTTGGAATTGAACCATGATCATCTTGGACTAGAGTAAGGTATAAGTGCAAACTAAAATTTAAGTTTTTTTGGAATTGAACCAAGATCATATTGGACTAGCCATATCTATTAACCAAGGAATAGGGAGTTTAAAATTAAATAGTCAAGGAATGTAATATAGCAATGTGAATTCAATAAATTTTTTACTAATTTTCAATATAAAGCATGTAAGTTGAATGTTAGGTTCCTTTGAGGACGGTATAAGTGAAATTATTAATTTCATAGGATGCCATCCTATCATAATGGCATCAATTTTTCATTAACTAATTCCTTAGTGGTCCTCTTGATTTTGTTCAAATTGGATATAACTTGCAGTTGCTTGCAGACTATTACATATGTTTATTTCTCATGGATATTCTTTAACTCTTTATTTTTCTGTGGTGCTTTCAAAGGAATGGTTGGCTCAAAAGGTGAATTCTGTGATCTCCTCAAAGAGTTCAGGGATAAGGCTTTAGATGAAAATGGCTTCAAAGGTGAATAGTCAGGTAAGTCTTGATAATGCGAAGTTTGTTCCGGAAATTTCAAGGGGACGTCTTTTACGGTGAATGGGAATTTACGGGGAATCGGGGGGTGATATACACCAATTGTGTGCCTTGTGATAAATCAATTTCTAATGTACCAATGATAGATGCATCAGATGCTTGACAAGTGTCGCGGAGAACAACCAAGGCGGTTGTCCCTGCATCACGTGTTTGTGTAAGGCATGGATTCTGATCATAATTAATCCAAGGTGTAAATGCTAGATGCCTTCATTAACTAGGAAATACCAGTTAATCTTATTACACGTATCTAAAATTAACTAATTATACATATCTAAAATTACGATTTAATTAAGTTTAATGGGAAAAGATCCCCCCCTTCCACAGCTCAATTCTCAGGATATTGAAGATCCTGACGAAACAATTTTCTAGTTATGTATAATTAGTTAATTGGTATGAATTGATGGTGATGATCCTGCCTATCTGATCCAGAATCTGATTCTACACCTGAATCTGACCATTACCTAGCAAAAACCACGTTTGATTATGATAGTGATGATCCGGCCATTGTTGGGGATGAATTGATAAATGATGACGATGATACAGATTTTGCTATTTTCTTGTATTTAAATCGCATGAATAATGACTCAAGGTCATTTCAGGAAGGTGGAGGGATAGCAACCCAGGCTGTTAATCCGGAATCAAGACTTTCAGAACTCTTTGTTGAACTCCTTCCTTCAGAATGATACTTTGATTCAGGTAAATCATTTCCGGAACCCTATCTTAAATTACCTGATTCCAATAAATTCTCATTCACTGTTAAAGACGTCCCCCTTGAAATTCTGGAACAACCAGATTATCAAGACTTACCTGACTATTCACCTTTGAAGCCATTTTCATCTATAGCCTTATCCCTTTAACTCTCTTTGAGGAGACCACATAATTCACCTTTTGAGCCAACCATTCCTTTGAAAGCACCACAGAAAAAATATAGAACCAGTTCAAAGATCCCACAAGCTCAGAAATCATATATCCCAATATCGAAAGCCAGTTAGCTGATCTTGATTATCCCAAACTCAAGAAACTCGCGGATAAAGCCAATCGTGCCTATGTCTCGGTTTCTTCTTCGCATCTCTTACCAAATGAATCGGTTATGGGTCCGGTCATGTATCCACCATTTCAAAAGAACGTACTCGCATAACATGTGGACTTTGCCTCCGGCACAAAGCTCGCAAGGAGTATTACTTGTCTTACCTGAAGATTTCTCACTATACGATGGCATGATCTCAAGATGGGGGTCTATTACTTTAAATTTGGTAAATGATAAGCAATTTACTTGAACCTTAGCGAATGTTTTATTTATCAAAAGCCTTCTTGGAGAAACGGCGAGAGAAAAAGATGCGGGTACAATAGAGGGATGACCTTGACTACATACGAGCAACTAATCAATATGGGCGACGATCCTCGAAATGTACTCGGATCGAAGAAGATTATCTTTGCTAGAAGATCCATACCGGGAATACAGTCCAGACGGAGACAGGCTTATCTAGACCTTGAAAGGCGGGCATGTTACGAAATTAAAAATATGTTTGAGTATATGAACGATTACAAGGTCTTAGCAGCTAAGTCTAGAAGGATGTATATTGATGATGAACTCTCTGTAAAATTCTTTAGAAAAATGTCGCCTATTATAGGCAACGAAATTGAAGAAGCTTTTAAGAAAAGACACCCAGGCAATACCATTGGGGTAATGCACAGGATAGGATTTACATACCGGTATTTATCGACTTATGTAAAAACGGTACAACGGTTGAAAAAGAGGTGTTAAAGACCTCTCCATTTTAGAAAAGTCTGAGTTCTGGATTTATAACGACCATAAGAGTATGGGGTGAGAAAGTCAGAGAACTACGAGAAGCCGCACGACTCACACATTCGCGTTGTTAAAAACAAGAACAAACCAAAATCCTCCAAATGTAGATGCTACATCTACGGGGATGAATGTCACTTTGCACGAGAATGTAAGAGTGAAAACGAAACATGGCCCAGACTCACCCGATTCTTAACAACCTTGATCTTCCGACGATTACGATGTTCTATCCGTTGACATGGACGAGGCCTCCTCCGTGCAATGCTCGATTTACGAAGGAGAAGGAGACACGAACGCAAGCAGTCTTCCGGAAAACTACCCGGTGGATGAATTTGGGTTCGTGCTCGGGAAAATCTTGGATGACGGTATAAAGTTGACTTGAAGAACAACGGGAGAAATGCTCTCATCGGTGGGAGCGAATAGATCGATTAGGTCATCACTCGGGGTAATTGCTGCTGGCCGCTAACAACATATATCAAAATGAGGATCCAACATCCTACGCCAAGTTAGCTGCATGTCATTGTGCGCAAGCTTTATTTATCTATGCGGTACGAGAGAACTCTCTTCTTCGATTCCGTCAAGTAACCTCGTTTCAGAGCGATAAGTATACGAACACCATCGAAGGAGAAAAAAAGATTAAAGGAAAAATTACAACGAGTTTAGGCACAACTCCTTCGAGGTGATGCGGAGACTATCTCTGTTGATAAACGAGAAGAACCTCCACAAATAGATGAAGACGAAGAAGAAGATATGTTAGATTCATCACGAAGAAAATGCTATTGGCAAAAGTAACAAAATATTTAATGAGTTCACGAGGAACGGTACAGAAAGATCCATAAAAGAGTGGTAAATAAATTGTATATCAGTCTTTTGAAATTCCGGATGTTGGAACGATTCGAGAGCTCGAGGCAATAATCGACATGGGAGCATCAACTTGTTGTGTGAGCATCGAAACGGCATCCTCTTAAAGCCTTGATTTTGTAGACTGCAGTCCTTTAATGGTGTTAATTCCACGGCCAGAATCTTGCCCGGAAATGAAGGATGTCAAGATGTACATCGGTGAACACTGCTTCGAATCCCCTTGATCTGCGGCCTTGGAGATGGAAACGCGGTGATGAGATTCGGATGCTTGGGGATGCGGCTTCGTATTCGAAATTTGTGCGGAGGTATGCGTGTCGAAAGAACGACGGTAACATTCTACAAAGAAATTATTAACATTTCGACATTTATTGATGTGGAGACCACGCAAGCAACTACGAGATGGAAATTGATTACGATTTCTATCTAGAGCTTCAACCTCCGAAATGGTACTCTCCGGTATTATATTTGATAATAACCATCTTATTCAAAAATTCGAGATCCATTTTCGAGCTTCTTGATAACGGATATATAGGAGAAAATCCCGTAACCTTTGGATTAAAAATAAAGTAGTATGTAAAATAGAAGTAAGCGGCCCGGCCATCCTTAATGCAGAGACGAGCCTGCGAAGCGTATAGCTCGACGATGCGGGGGATCGGTTTCAACGACATATTGAGGCACTGCGGCGTTAAAAGTAATCGACGTACTAGCCGCCATAGAACCATGGCAATCATAGTACGATCGGGGAACCTTTATTGATCCTATTACAAAGAAGGAAGTTCGAGGAAAGGAGAGGTTGGTGTTATTTCTGAGATGCGAATGATAACGCGCACGAAGACCGATATTCTCTTCCGGGGATCGACACGTTCTTCAGCGAATTTAACTGAAAAGTGGCTTTCACCAAGTCGCGATGCATCCCGAGTACGATTGAATGAATTGTTTTTCGGTCAATGAGTTTATACAAATGGCTTGTAATGCCTTTCGACGAAGAATGCTCAATCCCTATCTTCGAAGGAAGATGGATTTATGTTTAATTTGTCCCCGGTACTCTTCTTGTTTATATTGATGACATCATAATTTTCGGCGGAAACGAAGAAAAACACAAACAACACTGGAGAAATTCACGACGTTATTCTAAACAAGATCCGTCACTCTCTTGAAAAAAAATGAAAATAGTCGTTTCGGAAATCGAATTCACGCAGAGCGTGTAGGAAGAAGAAAATCGGACTACGACGGCATATCATCCATAAAATATTTGACTTCCGGATGAAAAACTAAAGGAAAACCAAGGTATCGTCTTGGCTTGGAATTTTAAATTGTACGGAGTTATATCCCGAATCTTGGAGTATTACTTGGGCCACTTTATCGGAAGACTTCGTACGAGGATAAGCGAATCGAGATCATGATTGGAAACTTATTAGAAAAGATAAAAGATCACAGTGCAAAAACTACGAGACCTTGATATACCTCCTCCGAAATGTCTATATCATTAACAAAACGGATGGTTATATGGAAGATTGGGGAGGCATATGCAAGTGGAAGATGGCGAAGCACGACCACATGAGAACAATTTGAAAAGGTACGTAACGTACGCAGTGAAGAAAATTCTCGATGGTAAAATCCACTAGATGCGAAATCTTTGCATGTGAAACTTTGAACTCTCGAAATGCACTACCTTGATAAAATCGAAATTACCTACAGAAACAGTTAACGAAAACAACAATCACCGGCTGCTTTCTACCACCATAAAACTTCTGAAAACAAACCATCAAAGTCGTTAACTTTCTTTCCTTTGATTTCTTCGGCGGCCTTGGAATGCGGTTCACTTTGAACATATTGACGGAAAGAACATCTTGGCGGAAGCTCTCTGTCACGACTAACATGTGTTTTAATTACGGGTGAAGAGGAGACGATTTCTGCATATTTTCTAACGTGCGGGAATGGACGAGCGAGTTGCGAAGAAACTCTAAAAGAAAGGAGATATCGATCTCTCTGAATCGGTGCTATGCGGAACCCCGAAAAGTTGGAGGCGAAAAGGGAAGGAGACTATCTTTGAGTCTCGGAGATGGGAAGACATCTTGGGCATTAATGGAGCAACAGAGATGAGTTCGGGCGAAGAACAAATGAAGCTTGTTGAGCATTGTTTAATACGGTTTGATAAATTGAAAAATTGCCGCCCTCGCGATCGTTACTTCCACCCGAAGGATGCGGGGATTTACCTTGGGAAATCTGTGGAGCAGTTTGGATTACCCCATCAACATCGATGTACAAACCCGACTTCGAGGAGTAGCGCGGTGAAGGAGCGAGAGTTCGGGGAAGGTACTCGACGAACTACGAGTACTCGGACAATATACTTTACAAAATCACGTACGTTGGAGTATACAGCATGCGAAATAATCACTACACCAATGCGGGATACTACATGTATATTGTGAACATGAATTGGATGAGCTCATCATGGCATGCATGGCCATGTTCGAGAAAAGGCATAGCAGAAAAGCTTGACACGGAACTTTAGCACGGAACCCGAACTTAGAAGAAGAGTAGTGGGCCCATCCGTTCCACCCATTTAATAAAGTGGGACCCCCACTTATTTTCTTTAAGAACTATTGTCTTGTGTGTCGGTAGAGAATCTTTTTTTAAACTTTTGGTTTTGTTTGCTTGTGAGTTTGGTTTTCTGTTTTAACCCACGGGTTTTTGCTCAGTGGGTTAAGTTTATTATTGTTTTTGAGAATCACGGTTTTTGGTTTAACCATTTATCTCTTCTATAAATTAAGTGTTTGTATGAGTTACGGACATAGGAGTCTTGACCTAAGGTGTCTACTTTTTTAGTTTGAGTGTACGTAATCTTTAAGATTTTAATTTTTATATTGCAAGTTTGCTTTGTTTCAATTTACGGCAAAATTTCTTTGTGAACCCGAGCCGGCGATCCTTATTTATCATTACCTCATTCTCTCTTTCTCCCACTCGGACTCGGAGACGTGACTCGAGGGCGGGCCGGCGGGGGTAGGGCCCACGTGAAATCGAGGCCCAGGCACAGTAGCATGGCTTGGGTGTGCCCATGGCCTCGGGAGGCCGAGATCGAGTCAGAGCTCTTCCCCTCATTGATCGAGGTCTTATAAGGTTGGTAGTCGAGGGGACGGGCTTGAGTACGAGGAATAAATCTTAAATGATACGAACGGTGAACGCGAGACGTGTTTCTCACTTTGATCTATTTATCTCTCTACTACTTTTATGAGCAATGCAGGCTTGTTGCTGCTTCATCTGATTATAAGTACGCTCTTGTTCTTCTTTGAATCATTAGAGCCACACCTTTCTAGGGTTTGTTAATCAATACGAACCTCGACGAGTGTTGTTGCTTATAGCGCAATTGTCGAGCGAGGAATGTCTGATCATTGACTTTTTATTTAAAGTTTAATTGATTAATAACTCTTAAGGATCGAATTTGAAAGACCTCAATGACAATCTTGAAAAGAGATAAGAACATTGAAACTTTTGTCCTTGATCTTCGAAACAACTTGAAAACCTTTCTCTTGGAACTTTATCCTCCCGGCCTCCCTCCGTCACAAGGCGATTCTTTGTACATAGAAATCCCAAAACCATCTTTCTTATTTGAAAAGCGAAAGACTAAGCAATAAACGCATCAATTTATTCTTGGCGGTCGCTCTTTGAGTTGAAAGCGGCAGAACGGAGCTTGCCGGAAGGAAGCATTTCTTTAAGGATGGCTGGGCCCAGTGGGTCCCACCACCAAGGCGCAATAGTGCGGGGTGGGCTCCCACACACTAACGAGGCACCTTGCGGTCTTCGCGGGAACATGCGCGCCGTCTCACCGAAGAGGAGCTCGGCAGATCTCTGAGTTCTTCCCCAAATTATAAGATTAAAATAAGAATCGTCGTCTCCTTTTCACATACGTGCCTGTTACGAAGAGTTCGAGGGGAAAGGAGAGGCTAATTGTTCAACTACGGATCGAGATGATAGCGCGCGAAGACTAATATTCTGCTTCCCCGAGGATCGACGCGTTGCTAAAGCGAATTGGTATTAGTCGGAATTTATTCGAAATTTGACTTAAAAAGTGGCTTTTCGCCCAGTCGCGATGCGTCGAGTACGATGAATGGTACTTTTTCGGTCAACGGTTTATACGAATGACTTGTAATGCCTTTCAGCACGAAGAATGCCCGAAAATCTCTTCCCGAAAGAAAGATGGATTTATATTTGAGCATTACGATTTCCTTTCGTTTATATTGATGACATCATAATTTTCGGCATGAACGAAGAAGAACACAAACAACACGAGAAATTCACGACGATTGTTGTGGCCAGAGGTTGGTCTCTCTTCGACAAAAATGAAAATAGCCGTTTAATCAATTCCTTGGGGTAGTAGCTAGGAAGAAGAAAATCCAAACTCTAGCACATATCATCCATGAAAATAGGCTGACTTCCCGGATGAAAAACTAAAGGAAAAGCAAGGTATGCGATCTTCAGCTTCAAATTTTAAATTATGCGAGTTATATCCCGAATCTCGGAGTATTACTTGGGCCACTTTATCGAAGAGTTCTCAAAACGCGGGGATAAGCGAATCGAAAGGATCATGATTAGAAACTTATTAGAAAGAGAAAGAAGCTGGTGCAAAAACTACCGAGACCTTGACGTACCTCCTCCGAATGCACATATCGTGCTCGAAACGATTGGTTTGTATGGAAGGTTGGGGAGACATATACGAGTGGAAGATGGCGAAGCACGACCCCCGAGAACAGGCGAAAGGTGTGTGCGTACACAAGTGGGAAATTGTACGACGGTAAAATCCACCGCGTAGATGCGAAATCTTTATGCATGGAAACTTTGAACTCCTAAAAATACACTACCTTGATAAGAGCGGAAATTACCACAAGAACAAATTGCCCAGTAATCATTTCTTTACCATAAAACTTCCCGCAAAACAAACCATCGAAGTCGTTGGCTTTCTTTCCCTTTGATTTCGTGATGTGGCAGAATCGCGGTTAGCGAACATATTAACGGAAAGAACAACATCTTATTTGACTCCTTGTCACGACTAACATGTGTTTTAATTGCAATTGAAGAGGAGACAATTTCCTGCATATTTTCCAACGTACAAGTGGACGGGCGAGTAGCGAAGCGCCAGAAAGAGATGTCGATCTCTCTCACAGACCGGTGCTATACGGAACTTGAAGAGTTGGAGCCGAAAAGGGAAGGAGACCTATGCGAGGGTCTCGGATGGGAAGACACGGCGGAGGCGTAATGGAGCGACAGAGATGAGTTCGGGCGAAGAACAAATGAAGCTTGGCGAGCATTGTTTAATGAACGATTTGATAAATTCAAGAATTGCCGCCCACATGGCCAGTTAGTTTCGCCCCGAAGGATGCGGGGGATTTGTGGAAATCTTTGTGGAGGCATTTGGATACCATCAACATCGATGTACAGGCTTGGAGCTTCGAGGAGCGGCGCGAAGGTCGAAAGGAGCGAGTTCGGGGAGAGGTACTCAACGAACTACGAGTAGTTCGGACAATATCACCTTACAAAATCTGTCTGACTGAGTATACGCTGCGAGACCAATCAACACACCGTGCGGGATTCTACATGTATGAGTGTGAACATGAACTGGATGAGCTCATCATGGCATGAATGGCCATACACGGAACCTAGCACGGAGCCCGACCCCGAAGAAGAGTAGTGGGCCCATCCGGCTCACCCATTTAATAAAGTGGGACCCCCACTTATTTTCTTTATGAATTATTGTACTGTGTGTCGATAGAGAGTCTCTTTTTCTGTCCCAGTTTTGTTAAAGCGTAAGTGGTTTCTGTTCTAGCACACGGGTTTTTGCTCGAGTACCTTGGTTTTGACTAGGCATTGTTTGAGATTTACAGTTTTTGGTTTTAACCGGCTATCTCTTCTATAAATTAAGTGTTTGTATGGTGGAGACATCGTTCTTGACACAAGGTGTCTAATTCTCTAGTTTGACGTTTGTAATGTGTAAGATTTCCGATTTTTTATATGACGAGTTTGTTTTGTTTTTCGATTTAAAACCCAAAATTTCTTTGTAGACAGAGGCAGGCGATCGCATTGTCATTCACCTCGTTCTCTCTTTGGTATCGAGCCATGTTGGGCTAAATCTATATTGTCGTGCAGGTAACCTGTTAAGATACTGCTATGGTTTTATTCTACGCTGACTCACCGAGGATCGATCTACGGATCTTTTACGCTCACATTCGGTGCAGGCCCGTTTATAATATTGAACTTCTAATTTTCTTCTAGTTAAGCACGACATCTTGGTCACATTATCTTGTGAAAATTTTAATCTTATAATTTTAGATATGTATAATTTTTTATTATAAGAAGGGGCTATGAAATTTAGCGGTTAGTCGATGGCTCCGAGTGCGCGGCAGGATCTCGAGAATGGTAGGAGCCTTTAACGGATTTGTAGGGATAAACAAAGGCTTGTTTAAAAACGTAACGGGAACTTATAATAGGAATTAAACATGACTATATTATACTTTTAATTCTTGCCTAAATAGCAATCGAATTACTGCTTACTAAAGGTTTAATGGCATAAGGTTGGTAGTCGAGGGACGGACTTGAGTACGAATAAATCTTAATTGATACGAACGGTGAACCCAAAGCTCTTGTTTCTCACTTTGATGCATTTATCTCTCTACTGCCATGAGCATTTGACCTCCTTGTGCTTCACATCGATTATAAGTCTACTCTTGCTATTTCTTGAATCATTAGAGCCACTGCTCTAGGGTTTGTTAATCTATCTAAAACTCGACAGAATCTTCTTTGCTTATAGCGCGGTGTCGAAGCGGAATAATACAATCATTCGACTTTTGTTGAAAGTTTCGATAGATTAATAACTCTTGAGGATCGGTGAAAGACCTTAAGCGGCAATCTTGAAAGATAAGAACATTGAAACTTGTGTCCTTGATCTTCGAAACAACTCGAAATCTTTCTCTTGGAACTTCATCCTCCAAGCCTCCACCTCATGTCTGGTGATTCTTTGTGCATAGAAAGACCCCAGAAACCATCTTTCTTGCTAAAAAGCAAAAGACTAAGCAATAAATGGCCTCCACTTCATCCCAAACTGTTACTCTTCCCCATAATTCATTTGTGTGTAACCTTGAATCCTCTTTACCTACTGTCTCTAATCTGGACGATCAAATACGGGATTATCGTATGCGATCACGTGTGCTTACCGAATGCCGAACGTATTGTGATTTTGTAAAGTATGTTATGCAGGTACACGTAATTCATTGAGTACCTTGAACTTGCTCATACCCGATCTTACCTTGCTCCTCGAAGTCGGGTTTGTACATCGATGTTGATGGGAGTAATCGATAGCATTTCATTTTGGTTTTAAGTGCATGTAGTATTTTACATTTATAGAAAAGAAATTTATATATTTAGTAATATTTAAATGGCGAATAAATTCTCTTGTGTGAACTACATATATTGCATCATTCTAGTTGCATTAGAAAACCGAAGCAAGAGTCGTAGATATTTGTGTGTGTGAGAGCCCGTACGTGCGCTTGTGTGTGTGTGTGTGACAATAGACTCACAATTAGATAATAATTGTACATCGAACGTATGTCTGATATATTGTTCTTCGATAATTAAGTAAAATTAAGCTCGGAAAAAGTTTACATATATAAATCGGGTTTCGGGCTAAAGGAAAACACAAAAGATAAATTAAACTAGTGAAATTTGCATATTTATGAAAACTATCTTAGCATATATACGAAATTTGAAGAAATCAATGAGAATCACAGAAACGAACATTAGGGTTCTCGTTTGATGGCGCGGTCGGCCTGTCGCGGTGTGATACACGCTGAAATGCCTTTACTTTTTATACTATATTTTATAATGATATTGCACTTTAAAGGTACATTTTCTTGTGTTTTTTTGTTGCGGGTGCGTAAAATTGAAGAATTTAGATAATTTGAGGCAAAAGGAGCAAAAGAGACAGAAATGGGCATCTTAGAACAAACGAGATTCCGAGCCGAGCATGCGAGCTCGCCGAATTCGAATTGGACACTTATGTGTGTGCAGTGCTTAAGCATCAAATTTGTGCTTAGCCGTTCTTGGCACTAAGCGCCAACTTGAAAGCGAACGGCGCGATGACGATTTTGGGCGTAATTTCTTCAATATAACTCGGATTTTGACAATTTTCGATGCATTGTGAACCTTCTTTCGAGGGGCATTCATTGGAAATGATAAAATGAACTTTCTAGAAGAGTTGGGGGCGGTTATGAGAAGTTATTATTGAAGAGATGTGTCTTTTGGATTGAAGAGGCACTTGAGGCACCCTTTGGAAGATTCATTATACTGTTATTTTGAAGAGGCACTTAAGCATCTCTTGGGATATTATAAATATGGATTTGAGATATTTTAAGAAATCTCTTGAAATCTCGTAACTCTTGAGAGGAAGAAGATTTAGAAGGATTAGAAGAGAAGAGAGAAAACTTGGAGGAAAGAAGATCGGCAGGCGTGAGCCCCAGTGGGGCTACGAGAGTGAGAGAGAAAGAGAGAGTGAGAATTTTCTTCTTCTTTTCACTTTGTTCTTGGAAGGTTAGGGAGATTGCTTTGCTATACAAGGGAGAGTTTGATTTTCATCGGAGATAAATATTTTCATTGTATTTTGATTTGGATTTAGTAGTTTGTTTGTGTAGTTTTAAGAGGTTGTCTACTTGATGAAAAGTTCTTGTTGTTTCTGCATGTACGTGCGTAGTTTTCGTTACTCTTTCCTCTTATAATTAATTCGTATGCATGTGTAGGATATAAAATTGAGAAGAATGAGAATATGTTGTGATGATTTTACTTTGTTCTTCATTTACGTATGGCTTGATCGAAACTGCGTATGTTAAAATGTTTGTTGTGAGAACATGTAAGAACCACGCGATATTGTCTCGGTCGATAATTAGTAAGAATCACATGATATTATATGGGTGAGAATGTAGTGCATATAATTGAGTGCGAATAAATAGAGGATATGCATGTTTAAGAGATGTAGAATTAGAGGATTTTTAGGGTGACGAATGTTAGCCTTTAATTTGGTTTGATGTGAAAAGTTTCGTATGAGATGTTAGCCTTTTTAGGAGTGGAGGAGAAAGAGGGAACTTGCACAGAGTGAGAGCTAATATCTTCCCTGCCTAACCCATCTACAATATTTCAAATCATCAATTAACATATGTTCTTTATAGAACCCAGTAAGGGTAAAGAATATAATTGCTCCTATTTGTCGCGTCTCTCTACATTACTTGTTTTACTTTTAAACGTATTCATTTCGTTGCGTGAGGAAGAGTAATTTTCGTATATTAAACTCCGCTTTTTTATTTTTCATTAAGTGTTTTAGTTTAGAAGTAGTATTGTAGTATATAATCAAAACCAAAATTTTATCGAACTCACGAAGCTAGGGTGTGTTATCGTGGTAGAACTTCTCTTGAAAGCCCGATTTGATTAACGCGTGATCTACGTAGGATCGATATTGAGTGCGTAATCGAAAGTACATATTGCGGTAACGATACATTATCTTGCGTAAGTCACTTTAAAGATATCGATTAAGCTCTCGTTTGCGTCGGCGTAAGTTTTTGGCGTCGTTGTAAAGAAAAGGGTATAATTGGAATGAAATATAAAGTATAAAAAACATAAGCACGAATATACCGAGATCGCGGTGCGAACAAGAAGAGAGAAAGGAATGAAAGTTAGTTTGTTTGGATGACATCTCCCCTAGCTTCATGCCAACGAGAAGCCCTCGCTGGCCCCGAAAATTCAAGCGCGATGTACGCGAAGTAGTGGGACCGATGTTCGTGGTAAATGGTAAGAAAAGTAAGATTTAAGCATTGAATAATGTTAGCTCACAGATTTGAAATCGGAATTGAGAGAGAGGAAGAAGAGAGATTTCTTACATTGTTCTTTGCTCTTTAAGATGTATATTGACTTCATCCTTGACTTGATTGATGAGTGAGATGTAGGAAACTAGTTTGCTTCCATCTTTCTCGATGCTTGTGGACAAGGGTGAAATCGGAGAAAGAACCCTAACGTGAGATGAGGGAAAGTTGGAGGATTGGGTTAGGGTCTTGGGAGATTCCATTGAGGAGCTAATGAGAGGTTGGGAAAGATGAAGAGAGGAGAGAGGAGAAGCGACGGGACATTCACGAGGTAAGAAACTACTTTTAATTTTCCATGTCTCGTTAAAACGGTGACCAACCGAACGTTAAATTTTTATTACGGACCAAAATTTTAAAATGCCGGATTTTAAGTATTTGCTTTAAAACGAAATTCCTAAACGGTAAAGCATACGAAAACGAGGCCTTAATCTCCTTTCAAAATATTTGATGTTCTTCATTCATTATTACTGAGGTGAAATATGGTATTAAACTCTGATTTCCACAAGTCTAACTTCACTAAATGAAGCTAAGTGACAATTAGTCCACCACATTCTCTACCCATGCCTTTCTCATTAATTAGAACTCCAAGAGTTACTGATTTCTTTTTTTACATTTAGTTGTGTGATCTCAAACAAAATCTATTTGCTCTATCCAAGAAGATATAAAGTTCCACGTATATGACCAGAAAAAATTATAAACATTGAATGTTTAGAGTCTCTTTTGAAGTTTAATTGTGCGATCATGTAGCAGGTCTATCATGTATTTTTCCAAAATTTGGTTGAAAACTTATTCAAAATCTATTTTGTGTGTGCTAGGATTGACACATTTTAAGAAGCAGCGTTGACTTATTTAGGAATATTTAGAATCTATATATAACTAATCCCATTCATCTATCATAATCACATATTCTATTCCAATCATGATTTGTCACATAACTCATACAATTATATATTTGTTGAATCCTGATTTGTTTGTGGACTCGAATCTAACATTAGAATAGGAAAGAAGAAAAAATAAATTGAACAGAGGGGGATTATTGTTTTTACTAATGAAATTTTGTGTTACAGCGTTGCCTTCTGTCCCTTATTTACTGTGATCCCTTTTTTACAATGTACACTCCTATTTATAAAAATTTGCCTTGGCATTACAACTAAAATATAAACTATACACAAATTTTTAGGAATCTCGATCTATCTTTTTTGCCTTCTCTTGGTGTGGGGCATATAATTAATATTATCCCGTCTTTGTGACCATTCATCATAAATGTTCATTCTTGACAGTCAAATTCTGATAATATTCCTGTCCACCAGTTTGGCCATGGAATGAGTTCTCTATGAGAATGGTTATAGGAAAGCCGTATGCGAGAGCTGTTTCTGAATGAGTTTAGTTCCTGGACGAATTCAGTTGTTCTCTGAGATAAAGTTTAGCTGCTGGACAAGCTATTTTCTCACCAGTTCAGCTGTTGAACGAATTCAGCTATCTCCTGGACATGTTCAGCTTTTACATGAATTCAGCTGTTGGGCAAATTGAGCAATCCTCCTCGGTGAGTTTAGCTCCTATACGAATTCAACAGTTCAGCTGTTAAAAACATTTAGATGTTGGATGAATTCAGCTATTTTCCTAAATAAATTCAGCTTATGGGAGAGGCGTTCTGGGAGAGCTGTTCTTCTGAAAGAGTTAAATTCCTGGAAAGATTCAGTTGCTCTCCATGATGAGTTTAGCTACTGGACAAGCTATATTCTTGGACGAGTTCTGTTGTTGGGCAAGATTCAGCTGTTGTCCTAGATGAGTTCAGCTTTTATATGAATTTAGCTGTTGGTTAAATTGAGCAATTCTCTAGGCGAGAGTTCAGCTCGTGGACCAATTCAACTGTTCTTCTGGATGAGTTCAGGGGTCTTGGACAAATTTAGTTGTTGGATGAATTCAGTTGTTTTCCTGGACAAAAGTCATATGTTCTACTAGACAGGTTCAGCTCTTCTGGAAGATCTGACTGGTCGTGCAGCTTGAACTTGATCTAGGGGCTTTCGATCATACAATATTCATTTAAACTAATACTATTAACACTAAAAAAACTTCTCTCTCTATCATAAATGCATTTTTAGTATTCTATTCTTCTTTCTCAAAAACAAATTTTCATGTTTCCCTATTCGTACTCAAGTAGCACAGGCACCAAATATGTTTTAGGTCTTCTTAACAAGAAAAATTAAACTATTATCACTTTACCACAATACTAACCTCAATAATTTTAGTTTTCAACTAAGTAACTACCATTATAAGAAATCCATTAATATGATTTTTGTTCCTTTCTTAAATCAACTTTATTTAAAGTTGCAAATTACCGTGCAGTGAATTTAATCTAACATTTTAGGAGGAAAACCTTATTTAGTCACTTTAATGAAGGTTTGTGACTAAATTATTGGTGAACGAAATGGACGTAAATTTAACTTAAAGATTATTCTTATTCATATAAGTTCTAGGTTTATTGAAGCTTAGCCAACTTCTCGCCAAATGTCAAGTTGTGGCTTGGTAATTCCTGAAAAAAAATAAAACAATCCTTACCATGTTATTATACCTTTAGTATCTTTACACTTCTCCCAAATAATAAGGCAAATTAACAATTTAATGTGTGAAACCCCTTAAGTAGAATGAAGCTAGACTCCTAAACATCAAAGTGCCATGTGGGGTAACGGTAGAATTTTATAGAAACTCCAAAATCGGTATGCTCGTTGGAGCATCCCTAGGACGGGTGACCTCATGGAATACACCAACGAGGGCAAAACCATAGGACCATTAGGCTAAAGCGGACAATAACTTGATAGGTGGGGTCAGTTTGTCACAAATGATATCGGGAATTATTACACCAACTAGAAGATGAGAACTAAGTGTCATATAGAAATAAGTGTTATACCATGGGAATGACTTTCAAACCACGGATGAGACAAAGTGCTATATGATGGCAACCATCCTCTTGAATGCAGCAGGGCCACAACTAGAGTAATATTTGCTTGTGGATGATTTTAGGTATAAAAAAGCCCGATGAAGATGTCAATTACTTAAGTAAGGGGAGATTGAAAATCCTTAAGTAGAATGAAGTTGAATAGTTAAACATTAAGCGTTTTTTGGTGTTAACAATATAATTTCATTAGAACTTCAAGGGAAGTTAAAGTGTATTTTATCTGGAGAACTAGGATGAGTGATCTACACCAACGAGCAAACGTGAAGCCACTAGGCAAATCATATAAAACCTTGATAGGTGAGAGTTTGGGTTTTCGCATGATGTGAGAAATTCTTAAGTACTAACAAGAGGGGAACACTAGAAGATATATTTTGTACCTAGTCAAATGTTGCTATTAGTGGCTCACAAGAAAACTACAATATTTTCATATTTAAATACATTCATGAGGTGAAAACAAATAGTTGAAATATAGAGCAAATTTTGCCATTATAAACTGATAACCCTAAAAAAACTTAGCAAATTTTGCCATTATAAACTGATAACCATAAAAAAAACTTACTCTGAGAGCCATCTTTTTGAGCTTGTTCATTGCGGAAGCTGCTTCAGCGAGATAAGGCTGAGAATCAAGAGGCTTGTCGGGAGCCACGCCATTATCTTGCACCCATGGGTGGCTTTGTAAAATATTATTCATGTGAAAATTTAAAAAAAAATCATTGGTGCACTCATCAAACATTATAATTTCCACGATAAAAATTTTAGCGGTTACTCGTATCCCTATTATCTTGCCAAAAGTAGAAAAGACAAGTATGTTGTCACAATAGTAGAGTTCAATTGCTATTCATCGTTTATAAGTACATGTATATATTGACAATGAGGTCATTTCATGTGGTAAGTGAAATCTTATCATTCATATTTATTTTACGGCTTACTTTAGTCTTAAATTCCAACCAAAGAAAACGAAACAAAATAAATAAGACGGGGCCATGGGTACAATTAAAGAATAGAAATTTTTTTAATTATGCAAAGTGTTAAGATTTCAAACTCACATAAAACTTCATGAGCTTTCAACCTCTTTGAGGATCTCTTACAAGCATTCTCTTTACAAGATCTTTGGCATTATACGAGATGCTAGGCCATGGATCGAACTCAAAATAAAGGCGCACCATGCAGAAACCTCTTAAAATATGCCATCCTCATTTTACGTACATTTTGCAAACCAAAAGTCCATGAGATAATAGCTCTAAAGAGGAAAATATAGAAATGAAATTGTATCGAGAAGGTACACCTTGGGTGGAACGCCACTAAGGAGAATATAAATAATCACCCCGGCCTCCGAACATCTGCCTGCGGACCATAATTCTTTCTCGAGACTTAGGGTGCAACATAGTATGAATTTGCCAAACTACGTAAACCAAACATTTCCACGAATGGAAAAAGAATATCAGTCAATCCATTCATAAAAAAATGAATACACAAAATAAAGATGGAAACACGCACCTCGACAAATAAATATATAAAGGGGCATTTAAGTACACTTAGCACACAACTCTTATGAATTTACATATCTCACACTTAAGCTTTCATATTTGCCAAAATAGCATTAGTTCTTTAATATCAAATCAAAAATAGCACTATTACCGCTCATAAAAAGTGATATACACCTTTCCTTTTTAAAGCACCAAAGTGTCGTACCGATAGATATGAAAATACACAAGTATTACGTGCTTCCTATGCAACTTTATCTCCAAGTAAAATATAGTAAAGTCAGCTTCGTGTTCATATGATAAGGTGGCCAAATAGTTGACAATTTTGGTAATACATCTCGAGTAGAAATTAAGTAGAAATATTCATTTACATGGTAACAAAAATTTGTAAATGATTGTTTCATTCAAAATATCGAGAACATAAGCTAAAGCAAACTTTTACTAACGACGAGAGAAAGTTATGAAGGCATTCGAAACCTTTTTTATCGTTGTTGTTGAAAAGTTTATGCCAAAAAAATATAAATAAATTTACGGGAGAACTCACACAAAACCTTTTTATAGGCTCACAAACTTCATTGTTGTCTATGCGCAAACCATATGAGAAAATCTAGCGTACGATGCAAAATATCAAGTATCCTCCATAAGTGTTATCTCCTACATTTTGAATGAAGAGCTTCAATCCATGATTTTTTAAGACTAAAAAGATATCATACCATTTGTGCTGTGAAATCTTTCTGGTTTCTGAAGAAAGATCTTTCATATTAGCATCTAGTGCAGAAATTTTGAAAGAATAATTTTATTAAACAAAATATTCATATCCTCCTCATTCTTCCCTTTTTTTTTTGATAAAAAAATGGTTTAAATGTTGATGAGTGCTATCTTGAATATCACTAATCCAGAAGTTAAGCATGCCACCTTCTTTAGTCTCAAAATATATACAAGTCTCCACAGATAAATTAAGGCTTAGCTTGGACTCGTGTAGTAGAATTACGCTTTGTGCTGGGCCAGGCATGGGCGCCCAGGTGGGCTGTGACGGAAACAAGGGCAACCTGCGGGAATAAGAAGGGAAATGAATGGTGAATTAACAAGACGAGAGAAAGAAATGAGTGGAGAAAGATAGATAATTAAAACGGCGTTTACCCGGCTTACTATGCTAGCATGAGGATCAATGATATATAGTGATGATTCTATTAAAATACAAGGTACCCTTTAAAAGAGCTTTCGGATGAAGAATATTTGCATTAGTTAAAGATTCTTTGTTTATTTTTCTCTTTATGCTTGGTTAGAGATATTTAGGACGCCACATTTTGTTACGAGATCAAATACATTTGAGTCGGCGAAATATTGATACACGATTAACGTTTATTTGTATGCATGTGGCTTTTCAATGGTGGGTCTTCCCTCCTCCTCTTACACAAAATTTTCAAATATAGCAAACTTTAGTTGATCTAAAACCATACTGAAATAATCGAACCAAATTATTGTTTGGTTTGGTTTGGCTCTAAATTTTTGTTTCGCCATTGTAAAATTTAGACGGTCATTAATTTTTATTGAAATTTGTGAACGAACCTTCCAAAGTATCAAAATATACACCTCTAGACTCAAGATCACGGGATGCAACTCAAACTTAGGACTTATCGATTGCGGACACGGATTAGTCGAAAGCGTCGAGAACCTACAAAAATGATTTAAGAACCATTTTCCCGAAAGAAAAAAAGAAAATTGCTTTCCATTTCTTCTTTCTAATTCTATTTTGTACAAAATTTTTTAAAAAATTGATGTTCACATATCATTAAATACAAATTAAAAAATTTGATGAGTGTTATCCCGAAGCAATAGGTGGGTGGCGAGTTAGATATTGACAACAGAAACTCACGGTCACATAGCGACATTAGGGAACTCACCACAAAAGCATACTCGGAGAACTCACCCCTCATAGGTAGTTTAATATAATAAAAGTTAAATAATAATAACGGCGAAAGCGAACATAAAATTTATATGGGTAAACATACTGAGTTTGATGTAGAGGTTGGCTTCGGTGGATGATGTACTAAAAACAAAATTGTAAAAATTAAACCCAAGATTAACTTACTTGAAAATTATAAAACGGATAGGCGGACTTGAGTTTATAGATTAAGGTGATCAAGCTCGGGATAAAGCGAAATTGTGAGACTACTCCATACGGTAGAAGAATGCTTGTGCTTTGTGAAGACACCACTTTATCCTTTAATTTGAGTCTCTCTCAAATATAAAATAGATTATTCAATATACATGCTACAAAATAAATTCACCCCCACCCCGAAAAAAAAAAAAAGAAAAAAAAAAAAGCTCTAGCTTGATTATGAATTTACTCTTATGAATTGGCTTTACTCACTCACCCCGAACCTTAAGCATTGACTCTGACTCTCAGTTCACTCTAAAAATTCTACCCATAAGATCTGGCTACTTGTTTGGACCAAAATTTATATTAAATATCACATCGATTATTTTATTTGATGAGTTTAGATGGTTTATCCAAGTGAAAAACAAAATTTTGACAAAAGGAAAGATCCATTCAAGGCGATGACTTACAAAATGCAGGTCAAAAGAGAAAGGGCAAGCAAAACTTTGTACTCGTATTTTCTCAAATAGTTGTAGAGTGTAAAAGATAATAGGTTATAACAATTTATATATTTTCACTTTGAGAGCTCTCATTTTATACAAGAATTACTATAAGGATTACTGAGCGTGGCTTATTATGAATACCTTGCTATCATGTTCTTATGTTTTACACTTGTCGCATTAATGCGGCTACTAACTTGGAGGATCGCCCAGCCTGAAACAAAACATCCATTAAAGAGGCTATTAACAAGTACATGCACAAAATTCTCATTCATAAATTTTTTTGAGGTTACAATTCTTTTTATAAGGAAAAGTGTATAAGGGCTTCAATTTTAGTTGCTCTTACTCCCATTAGACTCTACCTTAAAAGATGTATCTGTCATTAATTGGTAAAAGTATGTCTTATTTTAGTATTTCTCAAAATCATCTACGCAAAACACCAACATCTCTAAGCTGATAATTAATATCGATGCCATATTTTTTATGTTCTTATAGTACAACTCTATGAACAATGCAAATACTAAAGAGTTTTTTACACTTCATGTGAACACAATACTCAATCCTTGGTCCATTAAACTTCCTCCACATTGTATTGTTCAACATGCTTAATGATAACTTTCGCCTAGAAACGAAGACATACAACTTGTCAAAATATTTCTTTGGTTGCTCGTTCATTGTCATGAGAGAATTCAACTTGTCAAATAATTCGCCTTCAACGCTTCAACCTCTTTGACAATGAACGACAAAATGTTCATGGAAATAACTCATTTCCATCAAAGACTCCTTTTCCACCGGACGGGAGACTCCATATATAAGCAAGATGAAGCCGACATACAACTCACCACAAGGGCACTCATTATCATGAGAGCAAGGTTTTGATATGAAACGATGCCATCCTTCTTAAACATTAGCAGCACCCCAAATCATTCTCAAAGAAATAGGATCAAACTAACTACCATCAAATGAACTCATCAACATTGTGACATTGACTTTGCCAAAGGGACTCCATGAATTTAGTAAGTCGACACGGACTTGGCCCTAGTCTTGAACCTCTTTACGGATAAGTAAACCTTTATCAACAACAATGAAGAATGCACCCTTTCATCTAAAGGGGTAAGCTTTCATACCTTTCTCGACACGCTGGCCACAATAATAGCGAGATTGAACTTTAAGAACATTTTCATGTTCTTATATAATAAATGATAAATATCATAACTCGGCAAGCTTAGCTACCAAATACTCTAGTGAGTGGAGCGAACATGTTCTTGAGAGATTGTAAGTGGGACCACCTCGCCCTTAGCATCCGCACTCGGCATCATCATTGGAGGATCTCCCCGATGATCTTAGCAACATGCTCCCACTTAATATCTTCAAGTTGCTTCATGAGGATGCCCACGGAAGTGTTCATTAAAAAGCTTGACAAGTGAAGTCTCTTAAAAACTAACACACTAAGAATTCGATGCCACAAACTTTTTACCTACGGATAGAAGTTTAAAGCCAAATCGAGGATAACATTAACATCTTATTTTGATGGCAGCTAACCCAAAAGCTTGTTTAAGCTCAAATGTGCTTTATGTTCACTTGGAACAGCAAAATAGAGCACTCGTTTGTCTGCCATACCTTTGAGGGGTGATTTGCTATTGTAGTTGTTTCAATAAAGTGTCCAAAACACTGCGTTAGTCCTGCCTACAACTAAGACAATGACTTGTTAAAAAATATAATATTCCACATTCTTATGTCCTTTTATTTCCTCATGGAAACGAGAATTATCTAAGTCGAAACAATTCGAAGGATGATAAGGTCGGCGAGGGAATACTAAATAATGGGCCGATGAAGTCCTTGGAATGGAGATGATGATCAAGATTGAGATGGAAATTCTCCCTCGTTCTGCTTACAACACAACTTATTAACCTCCTCGCTTTTCTATCTATAGGTTGATTTGAACTGTACCCTTCATCTCTTGCCAGATCTTGCTTTCATTTAAGAAGAATTGCTCAAAACGAGTTCATAACTAGTAATGTTCACGATATTAGGCTGATGAGACTTGATCATTGCAGCAAATCAAATTAGTGTCTATAAAAGATAAGGAATTTGAAACACGGGATGAAGAGCACATTAGCGTATTTATAACTAGCTGTCATCACTATTGTACAAAGAAGTCACAACAATATCATTGTGGGTAGGAAATAAAGAGATTATTCTTGACACAAAGAATCAAGCGGGGATAGTTAAATTTATAGTATTTGTTTTATTGACTTGTCAAATTTATAAAATAATAATAATAAATTCTCACCTAATTCTATTAATTTACAACTTGCTCTCCAAAAATATAACGAAACTAGAGAACAAGATGTATGTTATAATATGCATTTCGGAAGCGAAGTTGAGAGGATCACATTGAACTCACTAAGAACTAGGGTTACTTGCTAAAAAATGCGAAGAGTCACTCACCCAGCTCTCGAAAGGATCTCTCATCCAAGGCTCTCACTTGAGGCTCTTAGGGCATTCACATGATTCCAAGGAACTAAACCCGAGAGGGACATTTGCTTCATGCAAAGAGCTCAAAAACAACAAAGGCATTCACCCAAATCGGGGGACTCGCATGTCCTAAAGGCACTCTCCAATATGCTCTTGAGATACTTGCCAGTTCAATAGAGGTGATTTCACCAATCACCAAGATTTTGAAAGGGCACACACCAAGGCAACAATTAACATGTATTTTTAATCATCATGACCATGTATACGTAACAAATACGTCATCTATTGTTATTTAGATCAATCCATAGCCTCTCTTGCCAAAAATTTATAAAGGAGGCATATCAGAGAGATTGCCCAAAACTATACATCCTGACAATGCAATAAAATAAATCTCAAATTTTCTCTCTTCTTCTATTTCTCTCGTTACCCACTTTCTTCCTTCTCTTAGTCTAAGGCTTGTTAGAAATCTTGTGAGTTATGTAGTTAGATAAGATTTTGATCCAACAAGTTCATTGCACACAAAAAATCACTATATAAACTTATCATTACATGCCAACTTTAACAATAGCAAAGTTCAACAAATCTAGAGCAGGGGAGAAATTACAGATTAGAAAGAATATTGATAAACAAAAGTCAATTGTCTTAAGAGGGCCTCCTCAGACTGGTTAACAAAAAGAAAATTCTCTGGCTTCAGATGATGCATGACCCCAAAGAGTGGCAGGCCTCCACAGCACAACAATGCTCTTGTAAGCTCTGCTGCCTTTCTCTCTGTAAAATGACCCTTTTTGGATTATTCTATCAAACAATTCACCACCAGCACACAATTCCATAACTACATGAACAGCCACAGCATCTTCATATGCCCCTTTAATAGAAATAACATTCAGCTGGCCTGACAGATGATGCATTATCTGGCTTCTCTCACATCCTCCACGTCCTCTTCAGTCGTCAACTTCCTCTTTAAAATAGTTTGCATGCATATTTTTTATTAGTAACCCTCTCCACACATAGGTGTGTAGTCCCAAACTGGCCTTGACCGAGTTTGCGTCCTAAACTATAAATGCCCTTCAAATTCTCTGTTTTATACCTCAACACAGATCCAGCTTGCAGTCCTGCGCGGAGACTCTCCTAACATGACGGTGTTTCCCTTTTTGCTTCTGTGGGGGCGGATCGGATGGTGGTTTCACATTTTCTTCTATAGATTTAAGATGATTGAGCTCAGTTTCTGGGATCTTATAGAGCTCCGGAGGTTCACTTTGAGGGTTGATGGGGCTACAGAAACAGAATTCACCTGTGCCGGTGAGCTCTCTTTGCTTGCAACCACGTACTTTTCCCTGGGGAAGCAAATCATTTTGACCTCGAGTATGCCAGAAGCCACCAGAAGAGATTGAAAGAGTCCATTCTTATAAAAGCTTGGACCAACACATGCATTCCCCATCGGCTTCAACTCTCAAATCCTACTGTTCCCTCCAGTCCCTCCAACAGCATCAGTTCCTTCTTCCAGAGACGCATCCGCAGATATCTCAAAATGAAATCTGCAGTCAGACTAGCAAATTCTAACCTCTGTCACGGAATCAAAATAATTCGGTCAAATGGGAAAGATTTCAGTATACCGTCGAACATAGGGTAGACTAAAGGCTGCTAATTTCTCCAGAAACTGCAAACCCAAGAATCACATCCCGCTAAAATTCGGAAAATCTATCCATAAATAGAAAAACCTGAGCAGAAAGCGTTTGAAAAGTTCCTTGTCAATCGTAGCGGAGGACCCGAAATGCAGTGGTTCTTCCCAGTTCTTGATAAAATATATAAAGTAACAGAGACGGCGGATAAAATAATGAAAAAGAGCAGGATAGGAAGGTGGGAACAAAAAAGCGGACGGCGCGGCGACAGGGGGATGGGTACAACGGTCATTTTAACGGTCGGAAACGGTCTCCGTAAGCGAATATTTCTCGCCCATATTTATTGGGAAACAAGGCGTTTATTAAGGTTTGCAAGAAGATGGTGAGCGGATGTAGGGTTTGAATCGATCGGAAATTGGGACGTCGTCTTTGGGACCATTGTTTAGGGTTAGCGCCGGGCTTGGTCTGATATTGAATTCGATCTGACATTTTTGGGGCCATTTTTATGGTATGACTAAGCTTCACATTAATGTCCTATGTCTATGCATGGTGCCTTGTGAATGAATAATTCAACCTACTGTAATGATTAATGAGCCGATAGAGAACACGTAAGCGAATTCGTTGTTAAAGCGACTCTTGTTAATTTCAGCAATACAAGTTAGCAGTAGAGCATGAAAACGATGATTTATTCGTTAGGTGTTGAAATTTCGTTTGGCTGAAATGTATATGCATCGATTATATATATATATATATATATATATATATATATATATGTTACAATGAGTAGTATTTTTTAAAAAATTAATTGGCTATAATTTATATTGATTTATAAACGATTAAAAGTATTAATTGAAAATAGAATAAAAATTATTAAATTAGATTGAATGATGTTTTAATATAAAAAATAATTTTTTTAAATGTTAACACGTTAACGTGTTTATGGGTACGTGATTAGAGTTATCAGCTTATTTCTTTGATCGTGAATGGCTCGTGTTCGAGTACCATTTAGCCAAACGACACGAACGTGAGCAATGACTTTTCATTTCAAATATAAGCAGGCGAGCAATGCTTGAGCCTTGCTTGCTCGTGTTCGTGATTTGCACCCCTAGGCTCCGATGGCGGTTTTAAATGGGCCTCGAAGCAGACATGTGTAGCTGCTCGGCTTCCTTCAGCTCAACAAGCAGGCCCTTCAAGATTAGTTTTGGTGTGCTCCCCTGCAAGCTGGCCTAGTTGCCAAAGTTTTTTGCCCAAAATGCGGAAGTGTCAGATTTCACATCCTTAAAAGGTGCAGTTGATTTTTTAGATCAGTTTGTTGAGTTCGCCCAGCTGGCATTTTTTAGGATCAATTGTCAAAGTGAAAACCATGCTTAAAAAGCTGACACATGTTCACGTTTATTCACGAGGCATATTATGTAGAAATCGAAAAAAATTATAATATTTTTTTCTCTCTTTACTAACATGATTAATTTGTTGCTCATAGTTGTCGCTCTTTTACTACATATACGATCGTTGTTCTTTTCGTCATCCTACTTACTGACTTCACGATTTATTAGATCGCACCTCCTCTTCGTGCTATAAGAGTTGAGCTTGTGCTAGGGCATGAACAATTCCTTGCCTCTTCTTGCAATCTTTGGCTAAAACCCTTTGATCTCCCTTCTCTCCTCCTCATCCCAATTTCGCTCAAAACCATCCTTTGTGTAGGCGAATACACGCGATGTTTTGTCGCGATTGGAGCTAATAGAGAAGGAAACGATTAGTTTCACGATTTACAAAGACTATTGAAACTCCTCCGATGGTTGCTCTACCCCATGTCGAGCGATGCGCTTGCTCCTGCTACCTTTGCCCCGGTCATCCAAAGCGTTTGAAATGAGCCATGCCCGACGACGTTTTGAAAAACGTTATTTGTTATTGTTTAAAGCGTTTGTCAGCTTAATGAAATGCATCGTTTTAATTTTATTTAATAGACGCAGCCCTTGCGTGGGCTCCCGCAGCCGCGTCTTGATGAAGTGGTCAGTATTTTTTTCAGAGGATGCCCTTCCCGTCTCTGGTTCACGCACTCTCACCCTCACTTCTCCGTCTAGTAATTTTTCTACTTTTATGTGAAGGTGACCAAATGTCATACCACATTGGGTGGACGGTGATGGGGTTCCAGCAAGGCTTTGAAGGTCGAGATAAGTTCCAGCAGTGAAACTTCAGCGATGGAGTAAATTTTACTCCATTTCTGTTGATGAACCTTCGATTTCTTTGAAGCCGTTAGGTCGGGATAGGGTTTCGGCGAGTGTTGAAGGAGATGGAGATGTCTGGGAAGAGATGAGGCCATGGAGACTAGTGTGCGGCGGGAGGGATGGTGACAGAGTGGAGGAAGAAGTGGGTGACGGAGAGGAAGGAAGAGGGTGGGGATTAGAAACACATTGTTATATTTTTGTTATATTTCATTTCACTGTTTCCATCGTATTAACATATGAAATATTTTATAATTTAAAGTAATTAAAATACTAGAATGTGATATAAAAAATTAAATAATAATAATAATAATAATAATAATAATAATAATAATAATAATAATAATAATAATAATAAAATACATGATAAATGCATAAATGTCTCTTTTTTTAATGAAGAAATGTATTAAATTCTCTTTAGCAAAAATTATAGAGATAATATTATTTCATGTCTTTGTATATTAAAATTGGAGTAAGAGCATTTATATTAGCATACTATATTTTATTATATTTAAAATTTAAGTTGTAAAATTTTATATTGAAATATTGTATTTTCTTATATTTAAATTTATGTGGGCAAAATTTAGAGTAGGATTATTTTGACAAAATTTATTAGTTATTTTCGAAAACCGTATAAATCAAACAGTAGACGGTTTATTCGGATCGGGGCGTAATGATCGTTTTATTTGAAGCAATTTATAAATCATTTATTTTAAAACATCTAATGAAACAGTCAATGACTTATGCGGATACGTGCCGTCAATGAGCAATATGATAACTGGATAGTACTTGATTCATAAATGACCTCATCTCGGTGTGGTAGAGGAGGAATGGGGTTTAAGAAAAGGTGGATTAAAATATATTTTTTATTTGGTTAATATGTTATTTTACACATAAAATTTCCATAACAAAATTTATTTTCCTCACTTATCGATATATAACAAAATAAGATATTGTTTTAATTGTTAGTTAAGGTTCAATTAGGTTTATAAATTCTTACTTTTAATAATAATTATAAAAATAATAAAAATAATGACATAAAAACAATAATGATAGTAGTAATAATCATAATAATGAACATCGATTAGATTATACTTTAAAAATAATGGATGATTAATATTACCTTCTAATTGATGTAGGATCAATATTTAAATCGTTGAATTCATAGGATTTTCACGTTTACCGCCTCGAAGTATGTAGCTATTCATTATTATGGGATAAACGTATCATTTCTAGTTAGAGGTGTTATCCTTGCAACTTGTGTTAGATTTATCTTAATTTTAGATTTGTACCTTTGAATCTTGTTCACATAATTGTTGTAGTTTTCATTTGCTCATATTAACATTAATGGGTAATTAGCCTTGTTTTATTCCTCCACATTCTCATGTTACATGTTCACATTTCATGATTTGATATTTATTATTTATTTCATAAAATTGATGTGGCAAATCTCATTAATTTGATTTAGAATTATTATTAATATTGGTGGACATTTTGTAGTTATATTAGTGTGTTAGTTGTGATGCTTAAAATATGGTAATATTATAATATCATTAAGTCGGTATTAAACTCTTTTATTATGGCTAGGCGTAATAAATAGTCTTTCGGAATTGATGGATTTTCCATGGAAGTGTTGTCTGCGATTTCATTATTTCGATTGGGTCATATTAAACCAACTAGATATAAATTTAATTATATGTATAGATATGTACATACTGGAATTGCATATTATTAGTAGTGTTAAATGATTGATAAGTAGTTCTTTGCGAAAATATATGATATTGCAACATGTAAATATATATTTAAAAGTGCATGAATTCGAAGTAATTCTTACTCATGTTCTTAAGCATGTGATAGCCATTAGAAATTTGTTATACACATATTGTCCATCCATTTTATTGGTCATATTTCATGCCTCATTTTTGTTACCCTTAAAATAGTAGTTATTTATTGGTTTGATTTTCAAACTTACCCATCGATATTTTTGTATAACGGGTTTCACCCAACCACTTACTTGGTCATCTCGCATCGAAGCGGAGACTTCCCGGATTTAGATTTTCTATTGGTATTTTTAGTTTCATATGAGTTATTGCATTTTTCTTTACGGGATGGGTAGTTGTTTTCTTATTTTCATTTTGTTTCTTTAAGTTGTATTGATTATATCCTTATTTATTCAATAAAAATAAATTTGAATTTTCCTTATTCTTTTTATTATTACTTGCATATTCTTTTCCTTTTTAGAATACAAAACGAGGTTCAATTATGTTCATCGTGTACGTATTCACGGGATGTACGAATGTGGGATCCGGTATTTGTGAAGGGTGATATCGAGCCAATGTTTTGTATTAAAATTTTCTTGTATTTTGTACTTGATATCTTTTATCTTTGCATCCCAAATTCCTTGTCTTTGCATCTAAAATCCCTTAACTTCTTAATATTGGGTAAGGGATAGGTTATTCTTGTAAGTTGCTATTTAATTGATCTTGATTTTGAGAATCTTGCAATTGTTTAGAATGTCTCCAGGCGAATGCGGCCACTCGTGGAAGAGGAGTCCTAAGAGCTACTATAAATGATGTGCCCATTCTTGGGAGTCTATGCTCCTCTAATTGCCATCATGCTAATTTTACCCCGAACCATCAAGGGGTATTGAAGCACAAAGTCCTGAAATGGCAAAAACATCATGGAGGTGGTAACATAGAATATTTACTGACGTTACAAGCTAACTGCCGGCCATAGGTGCTCAGCGTTCAATCACATCTATCAAATGATACAAACACCACTACGAAGCTACACAGGCGGTAGCACCGTGTATATGGGCTGACACGTAAATCGAAGCTGATGACCAGCGTGAACACGATGAGATAGAATGATGGACCAATTGCGAAGACACGCCCTTCACCTTCGATGGCATGGTGGACCCAATCGAGGCTAATGCATGAATTCATGACATTAAGAAAGAGGCTTCGGGAATAAAAGTGCGCTCGTGATCGTAAGGTTGGCATCACGATGTTTCGATTGAGCAAGGAGTGATGCTTGGTGGGAAGAGCACGGAAGTCGCAACACTTTTGGACCATCGTAGTTTCGTAGATGGAATTTGAGATTGTTCCTTGAGCAAAATTTCCCTTTAGCAAACGGGGCGAGCTCATGAACGACTTGAAGCGGGAGCGAGGTATTGTTCTTGAGTATGAGACGGAATTTTTTTAGGATCGTTTATTTAATTGCCTCGGTGTCAACCTTGAAGAGATAAAAAGATCTACCACCAAGTTATTGGCTTAAGATAAGACATTCAAAAATGCCTACATATGCCAGTGTCTTCCTTACAAAGAATTGGTGGGCCGAGCCATACATGCTTAGATAGAGTTGAATGCGTGTAAAGAAAAGTATCCTGAAAATGAAAAGGATACCGATGCTACAGAATAGGAAGAAACACAAAAGAAGCACCTAAAATATAAACCTAAGAACAATTTTAGTTGCCCTCGGCGTAGGAAGAGTCACCACGAACATTTCAATCTAAATATTGGCAAATGTTTTAAGCTGTACATCCTTGATGCCCAAGATTAAAGATTTTCCCTTCCGGCAAGAAATTAAGCCTACCATAAACCGGTGGACCAGACGATAAGCATCATAAGAATGAGTGGCACAAATCTAATAAGGGCGACACAGAAACAAGGTAGCAACAAAGACAGTCAATGTACCCTGAGACCCGGCGAAGTTGTAATAAGTGATGTTGTCTGAAACATATCGAGCGGTATCCTCTTGGATTGCAATACCAACACTACCAACATTCATTTTTTACTTATAAACATCCTTCGATAGTGTAGTATCGGCCTTAGCGATCTCGGAGCTCTGGAGGCGCCGAATGGGTGATTCACCTCGAGCATTTGTTATGACTCCACGAAGCTCATGAAACCTGCTGAGTGATAGGTATTATCTCTTATTTAAAGCGACTAAAATAGAATTGTTTAATTTTTGGGCATCACATTCATTCATGGGAATTTTTCACATTGATGCAATAAATACATTCACGCATCACATCCGGTTGTTCATTTGACTCGTTCTTGTATGTCCCCACGATATTTTCTTGATCGTGAGTTGTTAGTAACAAAACACATATATAACATACTCGAAAAAAAAAATTTCCCGCTAGTTGAGTTGACATAATTTTTGGTTATGAATTTATGAAATTCTTTTAAGGAGAGTAGTATGTAAGAATAAAAAAAAATTATAACTTAATTTTCTTTTCTCTCATGATATTGATTAAATTCCTACATTCATTATTTTTTGTCTTCCAATATGTGTAGTGCATTCATTTCTTCCCCGCCATCTTCGACTTCCGTGTCTTGATCGCAGCACATACCAGTGCGTATGAGTCGAGCGTGGGCTAGGACATGATCGACTCCCACCTTTTCTTGTGCCCTCTGCAAAACATTTTGAACTCCCATTATCTCTTCATCTCTTTCTTGATTTCTCTCAAAAGCATCACCGTTGTGAATGAACCCCACAAGATCTCATTGTGATTGGAGTTAACATAGAAGGAAACGACGGTATAACGACTTTCGAGGACCGGCGAAAATTAGTCACACCATTCGCTCTACTTGATACGGGCGAGGAAGGTAACCTTGCATACCTCCATCTCGCGCACTTCGGTTCCTCTAAATCCTATTCATGGCGGGGAGGAGAGACAAGATTGAAAGTGGAGGATTAAAAGATATTTTTTATTTGGTTATTATGTTATTTTACACATGTAAATTTCCTTAATAAAATTTATTCATAAATGTATTTTCTCGAAGCAAAATATAGCAAAAAGCTAAGATATCGTTTTAATTGTTAGTTAAAGTTTAACTAGGTTTATAAATTCTTACTTTTTAATAATAATAATAATAACGATAATAGTAATAATAATAATAATAATAATAATGAATTGAGAGCAAATAATGATTGTAATAATAATCATAATAATGAACATCGTTAGATACTGAAAGTGATAAGCATGATTAATCTTACCTTAATTGATGTAGGATCGATAGTAGAACGGTTGAATTCATAAAAGTATCACATTTGCCTTATAGAAGCAAGTAACTACTTTCTTTATTATGAGATAAACGTATTCTTTCTAGTTAGGCATATTATCCTTGCTGTGGTATTAGATTTACATCTGGTACAGGTTGATTCCTACCTTTCGAATCATGTTCACATAAGTGTAATAGTTTTGATTGTTTATTCATAATGATACTAATTGGTCATTAGCATTTTATTCCTTTTTGGGCCTTATGATTTATTGTTCACATTTCATGATTTAAATGTTGTTATTTATTTCTAAAATTTGATGTGACGAATCTCATTAATTGATTTGTAAACGTTATTAATATTGGTGGACATTTTGTAGTTATATTCACGTGTTGATTGTATGACATGAAATATAACTAATATTATAATATTATTATATAATTATTAAACCCTTTTTAATGGCTGAGCCCTTTAGAAAATTGGTGGATTTCCATGGAATTAGTGCCACGACCTTTTTTTGTTTTGAGCGTCGAGTATACGGAAGCTAGATATAAATATAAATTAGATTTACAAATATGTATATCTTGGAATTGCATATAATCTGTAGTGTTAAATGATTTATGAATCATTTAAGTCATTCCCATGCAAAATATTAGCATGTAAATATCCACTTAAATGTGCATGTGTTGAGTAATTCTTATTCATAATCATAAGCATGTGATGGTCATTGGAAATTATGTTATACACATATTAAAGCATTTTTGTCATATTTCATGCCTCATTTTCCATTATCGTTTATGATTTAATAATAATGATTATCTATTGATTTGATTTTTAATACTTCATCGATATTTTTATATAATAGGTTTCATGACCACTTCTTGTGTCGTAGTAGGAAATGAGGCTGCACTGATTAAGATTTTACGGTAGTATTTTTAAGTTTCGTATAAGTTTATTTGTATTTTCTTTCTAAGTTGGGCAATGTTTCCTTAATTTCTTTTTAGTTTCTTTCGGTTGTATCGGTTGTATCCTTATTTATGGAAATATATAAATTTGAGATTCTCTTATTTTTTTAATTATTATTTGCATATTATTTCTTTTTTATGTCCTGATATATGTTGATTATTTTCATCATAGCTTTATATTATCGGGGTGTACCGCATACGTATCCATGGATAGATATATTGAGAGTAGACTGGCTCTTTATGGGGAGATAGTATAATTTTTTTGTTTACATATCTCTCTTTCATCTTATGAAGATAGGGAGGGGGCCATTTGGATGCGATAAGATGCTCCTTCACTTTAGGAGGGATTGGATTGAAGGGGCATTTCTTTCATCTCCTTTTTCAACTTCTTTAATAATTTAGGTGTTAGATTGAGGAGCACACACCATTTCTTCTTCACTTTTGTATACCTCCTTCTACGTGATGGCTCCCCAGGTTGTGTGAGCCTACGAGCGATGAGATCTGAGAATGATTCGGCATCTGGAGTTCGTAGCCTGCAGTCGGATATTGAATTTGGTAATTTTTGGTTGATATTTGATGCGAGAATGACGAGTGTAATAATTTCGGTACCATATAAGGTATAATTCTCTGATAACAACGCCAAAAAACTTGATAGCCGGAGGAGAGCGAGGGTAGAAAGTGAAGGTTGTATATGTTTGTTAAGCTTTATAAATATTTTTAATGTTTTCGAGGTCGAAATAACAATTGTACTCCATCCTTTTATCGAAGCACAAGTATACGTATCGTTCGAAGTAATAAAGGGCTCTAATGGAGTCCCCAGATATCGATCACGCAAAGAAAAGTTAGAGATTTAAGGACTAATTTGACAAATGCGATAAGATTCTTGTCCCAATATAAGGTAATAACAAACACTTATACTAAAAAGCTTATTACTTAAAGAAAAGGTTTTAATTTAGAAAAGTATCTTTCTCCTTGTTAGAAAATTAAGTGAATGAATAATTAAATTAGTAAATTATATTGTGCCGAATAGGAGCATTGCGATAGCACCCTTTGGTGCAGGTGCGGCGTTGGTGATCACTATGTTTGGTTGCGAATGTAACGTGAAATTTTTGGGAGGATATCGAAATTTGCCACTTCGGAAGCTCAACGTTCCTATGCGAGGCCTAATATACACACTTTAGCTCTGAAAACGATAAGACGAATTGAAGATTTTGGTACGTCGCACTAAAATGTTCGGTCCTTCCATATAACTAATATTTCCTGTTATTTGCACCTCCCTTCCAAAACTTTTGACTTCCTGAATCTTGGATGTAATCTTTCATAGTTGATAATTAAACATATTTTAACGGACAAATTGGTTAGATTGAAAGTAAATTACTTCGTAAAATATTATCATAATCGTATTTAATATTTTTAGGCAGCTAATTTAATTCATCATTTCACAAAACCTTGACAATAAGAAGAAAGGCAAAGAAAGCTACTCGAATGCGCCAAGAATAACACGAAACTTTGATTTCATTTAAAGTTAATAAACGATAAGCAAAAAGGCTTATCTCGAATCTTCTCTATTGAAACTCCTTAAAATTCATGACTCTTCCTTTTGTTTAATACACTTAGAGAACTCACGAGGCACTAAATAAAACACTCACTCCTTTAAAGACACTTAGAAAAGGCTGAATAACATAAAACTAGAACCTGCCCGAAACACACACGCACCTTAAAAATCATTTACATATATAGAAGGAGTCATATTTCCAGAAAGGTTGCTTAAGCGTCTCTTGAAAAGCATCCCGAGATTCATTGAATATTGGCTTGAACCGTCATTCTCGCCGTCGGCGGCTCCAGTCTCACCATCGGCGAGGCTTTTAGAACAATGGCTAGCTCGGTCTCGGCGTCGGCGGGCTCCTTTGTAATATATTCGAATGCTCTTGGGAAAATCTCGGCGTGGCCCAGCCTCTTCCCTCGTCATGATTACAGGATAGTTGATTTTCATCTATTTTAGTCCTTTTTGTTCCGAATTCTCTCCTTTTTTATCTTTTTTGCTCCCATTACTTATAAATCTTCATTCATAACGATAAACATGAAAATACACTCTTTAAAGTGCGATTTCGTATAAAATTGGTATGAATTTGTTATTACGTTTTTTGGTGGTCAAAATCCCCTAAACTTAACTATTACTTGTATCATGATGTTACATAAAAGTAATGATTATTTGTAGTAAATGTTTAATTCGAATTCTTTTATGAATTTGAATTAAATAAATATTATAGTAAAGTTTATTAGAAATATTTTTAGATAATTAAAGCCCAATTATAGATATAAAGCTACTTGGAGATCAAGTTTTAAGAGTTCTAGTCTTCTATTCATTTCGAGAATCACTATATTTTGCAATATCAAATTACTTCGGAAGTTCGGATGATAGGAAATTCATGAAAACATTATTTAGTAAAATCTTGTCATATATATAAGTTTTAGAAATATGGTATGTTTTACATTTTAGGTTATTCGAAAAGAGCGATTTTGATAAAGCGTACCTCAGCTTCTCATTATATATATTTTTTTATTTTTCTTTTTTGTTTTAGGATTGATTTTCGATCCTTTTTTTTCTTTTCTTTTTTGTGAGAGTGAGGATCCTTTATTTTTGGTTAATGCAGTAATAATTTTGAACTTCATTTTCCTCTTCTAAATTTGAAACTTGAAATATTTCTTTAGCTTATATGTATTTCATATTTTTACTTCATTGAGTTCGATCTTTTCTTTCTCGACTAAATACCTTAGAATTTAATATTTTTAAAAATATAGTTTTCTTTACTTTAAATGATTATATTATATTCGTTATCCTTTATTCCCGAATATCTTAATCTACAAAATTTGTTAATCATTAAAGTATTTCTTTAACTTTACATAATAATTAAATAACTTAATTCTAGTTTGCGAATTAAATTTACTACAAAAAATCATTTTTATAATAATTTTTGAAAATATAATTTCGAAACGATTTAATAAATTGCGTTATGTTTTCATACGACTTAGTTTTCGATGTGACCAAATAAGGGGTGAAAGAAAATAAGCTTGTAAATTTAAATCATACCTTAGTGCTTTAGGTATTTCTCCTTTTGAAGCTGCGGAGTTCTTTTCATCACATAATATATTGTGCTGATCTCTGTCTACAATAGTTTATACTGATATTTAAAGCTTCGTACGAAAATTATAATTCATGATATCGTATATTTACTTAAAAATGCATAAAAACCTTTGTTGTAAGGTGGAGAAATTTGGTCGGTTCACGGTGTCTATCTACTGAGAAACTTAGAATTGTGTTTCACATGTGTCAGTCATTAAATTTGAGGTTGAAATTTTTAAAATGTTTAAAACATAGTTTTATAAAATAGAATTTTGATTTAGTTTAATATATATGGATTTTTAAAAATAATATTTCAATTTGAAGAATACGAAATCAAGCGATTTCACTATAAACGTTAGTTCGAATGTCAAGCACTTTATTACAAGACATGTATAAATAAGATGAATAGATGAATTCTTTGAGGAGATGAGACTTGATCGAATATTTAAGAAATTCATGTGTCAATTTTACTCTGCGGAACGTTGTTAATAGAGTAATTTCCACATCTAACATGAAGGAATTGAATGAGTTTTATATTAATATGAGGTTTTAAGTTTCTATAAAGAGGCGAGCCACTATAGTTAATTACATTTTAGATAGCAGAAGTCACTGAAAACTCTTGATATAGATCGAAATATTTATATTCATGACTTCAGAAAGGTAAGATTTTGAAAGAAAATGTGATAGTGAAATTGATAGGTAAATGGCTCGAGTTTTGGAACATTTCATTTTATCGAAATCCCGAAGAGAAATTTAGGGGAAGGACATAGATTCGGGAAAATCACAATGTCTTCCCAAAGAAACATCTGTGGTTTGGCTTTGATTTAGGATATTTATTTGGTGTTTCATCTTTGTCAATTTTATTATTTATGACTTACATTCACTTGATACTAATTATGTGAATGGCACGGAAGATAGAAGGATTTATGTCATATCCAGGTGAGCAACAACCTCGGAAACTTAAAACGAGATAGGGTTTATGTTGCATAACATGGTTGTATGAGGGGCTTTAAAGAAAAAGGTGAGATTTATCTTGCTAGCGAAGCTACCTCGAAGTCACAATGGCTTATTATTTTAATTTATAAGGAGTTTTGTGTTGAAGATGGTGCGTCTTGCCCCACCATGCATGCTCGAGCTCCTCGTTATGCTTAGTTTAGTTTGAAAGTGACGATTGTAAAAAGAGAGAAGAGAAGTGTCGTATTTTGGAAATATTTAAATTGAGGTGTATTAATATTTTATTAGGGAACATTAAAGTTGGTTATAAACGACAACGTTAAGATCCTTGTTCCATCATCCACGACACCCATTTATTTTTCATCTGATTCTTTAGTTCGAATGAATTTACTAAACTCGGCTTAATGAGTTCCATACTTTCATTTGAGCATGGGAGACCCAGATTAGCGACACGTAGGTTACTCTATACAGAGATTCTGGGTATCCCGACAAGATGTTTTAATTTAGTTGCAATTGTGATTTTTGTTTTTGTTTGTGATTAAATCTTGAGTCGTTTTATATTTTGTAGATATTTGTCTTGGGCGTGGAATTTTATCTTTATCTTTATTTTTAATTTTGATTTTTGGTCTGATTTTGTGGCTATCCTAAAGGTTTCGGTTTTCATGCGGGGTGAATAGAAAAGTACAATACACACTTTTATGCGAAGATTAGGTTCGGGTTAACATGCGGTGCAAAAAAAGAAAATGCGGTAGAATGCATGTAAGTAGAATTGCAATAAAATAAAAGCATACACAGTGAGTCTTCCCATCATTCTAACGAAACTTTAGTATTCTTACGGTAAAAATTTATAATTTACGAATGTAAAACCTATAGATATGTTTGTCGCCAAGCTTACAAAGTCTATCATTACACGGTGGGTCCCCATCTATTCATTTGAGATATATTTTTCATTTAATAGATATAATAGGTCCGTTGTTCTCTGATGTGTCCAAAGATTTGTGAAACGGATGCAGGGGTACACAGACATTTAGCGATCCTTTGAGCTTCCTTGGGTTGTTGAACTTATCATAATTATTAAATGATTCATCCCTTCTTTTTTTATATCATTGTACTTAGTGAATTAATGTTTTGATTAACCCGATAGACGAGTCGATATTACTTGTCATTTCATTTAGGAATTATGCGGGTGAAAATTCTTTGGGGAAATGATTATTCCATTTAAAGTTTAGTAGATTAATATCATAATTAGGCTTGTAATACTTTCAAGTGATTGAAATTATATTTGCTTTCCTAAACTTCTTTTAACGAATTTGAATGTGACACAGTCATTCATGGCCTTAATATTTTAATAGGTAAATTGCAATTTCTTTTTTTTAAGAAAAGGTAAATCATTTAGTGTTAATTTTCATTAAAATGATGTATTATCCTTGAACATCGAGTAGGGATGGAGATCGGTGGATTATTAACCTCTAAGATCAATGGCCAAGCACTTGAGATCATTTGGCCTAATTATCTTACAAATCGAAAATAATTAATGAAATTTAAATATTTAGTTTTGGTGTGTGAAGTGCAGGTGGGTTTCTACGATTTATCCCTTGATGTTTAAATCATCCAAACATAGTAGATTAAGGTCATTTATTGCCCTTTTCCCATTTGAAATAAGCTTTAAATTATTGATTGACTAAATTCTTTAAAATCATAAATTTTACTAGGGCTTTATCATCTCATAATTCAGCATATTTAGCTTGAGAATGACTTTGAAATTTTATGTGACCCCACTTATGGGTTAATTAAAAAAGTGTAGAGAGAAAATATGATTTTTCAAATTTTAATTTAATTTATATATTTATTTTAATGCGAAAATAGGGGTTTTAAGTAGAAATTCAAGAACTTGTCAAAAGCAGATCCTACAGCTTTGAAAGTTTTATTGGATGTAGACCTAGACTAGAGAACCACTTGGACGAATTTCATGATTTTTTGAGTTTTAATTTAATTATTATAATTATTTTAAATTATGATTTTAAATTGATATAAAATATTTTAAAAGTTGAAAAATTAATTTTATATTTTTATTTAAAAATCAAAATGGAATGGGGAATCAGGAGAAAGATTTTATATTTTTCTTATTTTTAGAATTATTTTGAGTGAAAAAATAATGAAATTCATTTTTTAACTTTTAAAAGTTAATTTAAGTTTTTAAAAATTAATATCTTAATTTAGAGGCTTAGAAAAATTATGTGGGTAGTTCATAAGTGATTAGGGAGACCAAATGTGACAATTTGGAGATTTTTAATATTTTTGTGATTTTTATTGTTTTTTAATTATTTAAATATTTAAAATATGGTTAAAAATGAAAATCTTATAAAATTTGATTTTATTTTTAGAAAATTTCTCGATCGCAGAACTGACTCTAAAATTTGATTTGACAATTTTTGAGCTGTATTTTAATTTTTTAAAATTAGTTTAATATTAAAAATTATAATTTAACTATAAAATTCATTTAGGTAGCTAATTGAACTCAAAATGTCATAAAATTTTTATGGGAGTTCTCTGACCTTTAAAGTTTAGTGGAGAATTGTTTTTGAGCAATTTACATTTGTATATAATCCGATTTATTTTTATTTGAAATTTAGGTGTTAATTCTCGTAGAGTTATTTTAGTGACTTAAATCGAATTTCTATTTTTTAAAGGGTCCTCTGATCGTAGGAACTACCATAATTTTACGAATTTTCTAATCGACATGCTAATTATTGGAATTAATTTTTTAAAATTGATGCAAAAAACTTGGAAAAATATCGTCTGCTTCGTAGATGTCTCCTCCCCAATCTTGAAAAAAATAGTGAAGATCCAGTAATGAAGTATAACATCTTAAATGGTGAAATTTCTAATGTATGGAGAATTAAAAAACTACGAAGGGTATTTCTACATTAAATATTAAGGAGGTATTTTTATTCGATTAAAATCATACGTATGTCAAATAAATCTCAAGCTATTATTTCGCATTGTTCATATAATTAGATTTGACGAGAGATTATTTTTATCTTATTTTTATGATTTTTTTACACGAAGTTATGGATTTTCAAAGTTTAGGTGATTTAAATAGTCTAAAAAAACTCCATATTTCTTCTTAGCCACGTCAACTGCGGTGGCGTCGAAGTGACATGTGATCTTTGTGAGATTAGTGGCCCATTTATTTGGTTTGACGATGCGTTCGCGAACCATCTGTCAGTCACGGCTTCAACGAAGCCCTCCATTCGTTACCGCGCGATCGAGGCAGTACGGCCATCTTCATCCGTCGAGTGTGATCTGACGGCCGTCCACACTAAAACCTTAATTTCTTGGCCTAGACTCGACGCTAAATGACTAGGAGTTTGATCCTGGACTTGTGCAAGCATGGCGAACATGTCAAATGCCTTAAGCATGGTCTAAATTAACCTAATTACATAAATTCGGAAGAAGCTCGGGAAGAAGGAGATGATACCTTGGCTCGAAGTGACTTCGATCGGAGATCTTTCTACACCTTCATTGAGTCTAGAACTGGGGATGAAGCCTCTTTTCTAGTGAATTTCTAGGTATAAAAGTGACGGACTGGTGGAGCTTCGGTGGATGTCCTGTTAGAGCGGCTGGTGATGGGAGCTCGGTGAGGCTCTTCTTGTTGTGGGGATGGTGTGTGCACGATTATTTTGAGTTTGGTGGAACAGGAAGGTGTCTGTTGGGCTCGATTTTAGCTCGAAATTGAGCTCATCTGAGAGGATTGTTGGAAAATGACGGGATTGACTATAAATGGCAAGATTAGGTACGGGAGAAATTTTGGCGAGTTTGGAGTGATTTTTTGGTTGAGCTCTTTTTGGCGTGGAGGAGGTGTGCTTAAATAGCCATGGGCGGGGGTGGCTCAGGAACAAATTCGAGTCTGGCTGCTTAGGTGGAGTGTAGAATAGCTGTGTGATTTTGAGGTGGTGGCTATGGGGTGGATTTTGGGTTTAGGCAAGTGTGAGGTGGCTCTCGGTTTAGGCCTGCGAGTGACTAGGATGGCCCGTGGGAGCCGGGGAGCTCAGGTCATGGGTCAGGTGGTATTGCGGACTTTTTATATTATAAGAACTTATGAACTCGAATTTATATATATTTATAATGATTTTGTAAAGTCCAAACTTTAATGCAAGTATACGTATCGTATCCCGAAATACGGAGCTCTAATGGAGTCATGGTTATCGATCCCACGGAAAATACACGTTCCTTATAATAATAAATAGTGTAATATTTTGAAATCGATACTCAATTGCGATTAAAGTTTAATGTTTACTTCTCTTAACAAGATGCGAGAAAACGTGTAATTAAGCAAACAACAATTACTTCTAATATCTTTAAAATAGAATTAACTAACGAGAGACACCTTCAAAATTTATGTATTTGAAAGGTTTTGATATATAAGAAAAGTATATTTCCTGCTATGATGAGTATATGATGTGTGAATGATGTAGAATGATTATTTATTGTATTGTGCGAATAGGAAGTATAAATGTTTCTTTACTCTCGAAAGATCACCCCCACTTCCAAGCGTAGAAAAGAATATTGACATATTCTAAGTTCGGTCATTAAATCTAAGGCGGAGGATGCGGGGCGCCATTACGGAGTCCGCTGCTTTATCCTTTGGTAACCTTGATTTAATGCTTAATCTTAGGACTAAATTGGGGATCTCGGTAGGTCACCTGGAAACGCCCGTTTTTAAACCCATCGAAAACCATTTCCCTGTTGCTCTTTTCAATTCCATAATTTATGCGATTCATGTGGACATTGAATGGATTATTCGTGTGTGTTGTAGGACCTTTAAAAGTACGCTTTCGGAGTTAATGTTAAACATCGGATTTTAACGAATTCGATGAATGAGATCGAAAAGTAAATTAAGTTTGAAATAAACCATCCTGTTTCTTTAATACTTTAAATGCACTTCGAATGTACATCATCGCATCTCATGCGAAGAAAATAATTATTTACTAGAATTCACGGAAGACCTTGATAAAACATGGATTTTATATATTAAAGAAAAATTAATCTGAACTACGAAAGCAAATATAACTTATCTCTTTCTCTTCCCCAATGCAAATCACTTGAAGTTCTTTGAATCCTTTTCTCTCTTCTTCTGTGCTCGATTCCTCTTTAGAATGGAAAGGAAGAAACGATCTCTCCTTTACTCCTTCTCATCCTCCTTAGAGAAGAATCCTCTGGTCCTTCTACACTTTTCTCTTCTAAACCTTAACACTCGACACACTCACACACAATAGAATTCTCACTACCACACTTTCTCTCTTCATACATCCTCTCGAAACCTCTCGAAACCTCTCTTTTTTGTCAAAAAACAGTTACATATGTTAGAAACAAAATCCCGAGAGTTTCCTTAAGCATCCCTTGAAAAATCGCAGAAATTCTTGAATTTGAATTGCACGAACATTGGGAGCCGGGGACGCTCTATCGCCCAAATATTTTACGGGCTCTTAAGAAAATATGCCAGAAGCGGCGCCGATTAGTGCGGTGGAGCCCATTCTAGTGCGGCGGTGCCATTTATTTTTCTCCATTTGCTTCTTTTCGCTACGAGATTCGTTCCCTTTTGCTCTAATCACCTAAAAAAATCATCTTACTTGCAACAAATCATGAAAAAATATATTTCTTTAAAAGTGAAACATCACCAAAAATGGGTAAAATTATATAGCAAAAATAATATATATTTTTGGTGCATCGATTGACGTTAATTCGGGGTGAAGCCATTATCGGTGAGAGATGATTAAGTTTGGCGAGCAATTTTGTGAGATCGATATGATTTGAAAATATGGAGGATCCCCCAAATTGAGGATCCTTTGGTCCATGGCTCACTAGCTTATCTTGGGCTTGTCCCCAGAGTGGTTCCTAGGACCCGATTTAGTGTTGTGGGATGCTTGGATTGATCACATTTGGTTGATTTGGTGAATTTGGGTCATGGGTTCATTTGGGTCACTTTGGGTTCAAATTGGGCTAACTTAGGTTTGAGCTTGAATTAAGCCCAAGTAACTGAGCAATATTGTGTATATGATTGCCATGAATGGTTTAGAGAAGGATTAGAGTGGTTGGATTAGTTTGGGGGATCGATACGACTTGATTTGGGATTTTGGTCAATTTAGGCAAGTTGGGTTAACTTAGGTTTAGGTTAGGCTAGTTTGATTTTGGGTCCAAGGTCAATTGAAGGTTCCAAATGCTCTATGGAATGTTATAAAGAGTTTGACATTAATTGGGTGGAAAGTTTTGGGTTAGAGTAATTAATTTGGGGAATTTTGGAGATGTGTTCGGTTGCGCTAAAATTGGTATTTTGGTTCGAAGTGAGTTTGAGTTAGGCTTTGGATTGACTTGGGGGTAATTGATGGTTCAATTCAATTTCGGGGAGTGTCATGAGAATTTTAGAATTCGAATTTAAGGTAAATTAATTGGCATTAGGTCGATTTGGGGGATTTAGGTCACTTAGGCAAAATTGGGAATTTTAAATTTTAAGTGAAATTGAACTCGGAAATGTGAGTCAATTAAACTTGGATTTGGTTTAGATTAAGTATAGAGATGTTTAATTAAAGTTTTAAATTGGGGTAGAGCGATATTAGGAGGGTTAATTGGGTAGACATTGGGTTTAATTTGGGTGCTTTAGGTTAAATTGGTCGAATTGAGGATTTTGGTTAACTTGGACTAAATTGGCAGGAATTGGGTCGTATGGTAGTTGAGAGAAATGAAATTGAGAATATTTGGGAGGTTTGGGAATTTACGGGGAATTTTTGCAATTTTTTGGAATTTTTGGGCTAAGAGGGGCATTTTGGTCATTTTGGGGTTTTTAACAAATTTGGCAATTTTGGGTAAATTTGGTTAATTTGAGGTAGTAGGGAGTATTTTGGAATGATTTTTGGGAAAAATGGGTAATTTTGGTGATTTTGGAAATTTTGGGGGATTTTAGGGTTTTGGGGATATTTTTTGTAGGTATATAGGCGAGGGTTGAAGTTTGGAAATTTCTTTAGAAAAATTGGGATTGGTTGAAAGTAAGTAATATGGCATTGTTTAGGTTGAGCCATGGACCCGAGGTCACCCTCATTTGGTGCTTTCATGTGTTGGTACTTCGTAGAACACAGTACGGCTAAAACAGGAAAACCGCTTACATGAATTTCGAAGAGTTAGGGGATCGAAAGGAGATGTGCTTTGTTTAGGGTTGTGAAGTGTGTAGTGTAAGTGTGTGTAAGCTCCGGACCTCCGGGGTAGATCTACGGTCGACATTTGATAAGACTTCACTGAAGCTTCCTTATGCTCGGTCTCTTCTCACTGGCCAAGGTTAGGCCTTAAGCATATGAAAACTCCCAGATGAAGTGAGAAAAGTTTAAATTTTAAGGAAAAGAGTTCCATGACTAGTCTTGAAAGTCACCGGGAGAGTCCTATGGTTAGGCCCTAAGTGATACAGGAACGAATGTTAGACATTGACGGAAATGTGGTCGAAAACATGGAAGCGAATTTTTATTAATTTCAACAAAAATCATCTTAGATTAGTAAATTAATAAGTTTTGATGAATTCACTTAATAAGTGTGATTTTGGTGAATTAATACCTTGAGTTACTAAATTTCAATGGTAAATAGAGCATTTATATTAGGAACTTTATGAGATGAGAATTTGGGTTGATACGACTTGAGAATGAATGTGATCGTAGTGAATAGTTAGTTAGTCCCGATTCTAACCACTTTATGGAATCTTTTCCATAGTATATGTCGATTAGATGTTTGGTTAGTATTAATTATGAGGTATCGATTATTTTTCGATTCCTTTATCTATATGGAGAAGTAAGAAAAACTATGTTTAATTTGTAAAACATATTTTTACTCGAGGATAAAAACGATATAGTGACTATATGAGTTTATTTACTAGAGATATAAATATGTTCGGTAAATTTTTTCATGACCAAAATTTGAATTCTCGGTATTCGGATTACAGGTGCGATTAAATACTTAATTAAATAGTTCATAGAAAATAAAAAAGACATATCCATATGGAATACATAATTACAACATTAAAGTACTTGAAATCGAAATAAAAATGTATATTAAGAAGTTTCCTTTATTTTATGCATGAATCCATTCATAATTTTATAAAAAATCTTTAACAAATAATTTTTTTTATTTCGTGTAGTCTTGATATGTAAAGATTAAATGTCAGAAACGCCGAGTATATGAATTTTTTCGTTAATTCCCTTTTACATTAATTAAGCTCGAAGTAGTAGTTATTCCGCTTCATTAACCATCCATATCATTTGGAAATGGCTTAATTATTCTTTAGGAAGTTAACATGAAAGCATGTTTGTAAGAAATAATTTCCCCACAAAAAGTAGAAAATTATACAAACATGTATGAATCTCTTCTAACACTCGAAACAAAAAAAATGAATGAGAATAACATAAATTACAAAAAAAAAAACAATATTAACATAAGGAAATTATAATGCAAAAAAATCTATGAACTCTTTTAGCCATAAATTTGGAGAATATCATTTGTGCGGTTTGTGCTAATAATTTTTATTGAATTTTCATGTATCAAATAACCCTTCCTTGAAAAAAGAAAATACGAGATAATGTTCCCCTTGGTGTAATTCAACTAAAAACTCATCGATCGAATATATGTCTTCGTGCAAAAATTATTCTTTTTGCATTTAATCATAACCTTTTTTAATCACTTGCATATTTTGGAGATCATATCATGACATAACCCATTTTAAATATGAAAAATTAAGAAGATACTTAAAAATTGAGTTGAATGCTTTACAAAATGTTATTGACCACGAGCTTGTAAGGTCGTAAAGCTCCTCTTTAAGGCGATACGGGATAAATAATAACGAGTTTAAAATATGTTTATATAATTATACATCAAGACAATGAATGGTGTATTTTTTCATTTAATCATGAAAAACTCATTAGCCGTTGCAAAATGGTTTTCAAACACATAAGATGATAATCGTTTAAAATGAATAACGATTACTAATTTCCGTATTTGAATTCTCGATAATTTTTTTCGGTATTCTTGATAACATTTTTTGTTACATAAGTTGCATCATATCCTTATGAAAAAAAAAAATCATTCTTAAAACTAATTTTCATGTCAAAAAAATGATTTGGGATTAGGCATGTATATGGTTACATAGTTTTGGATTATCCTTACACATATTTAAATGAGGATTATTGTGTTATTCTTAGAAATTACAACTATTGTATGCAAATATAGATTTGATAATATACGAAATATCAATTCTAAGTGTTCTCGACTAAACAAAATATATTTTTTTCAAAAGATTTATGTGCATTAAAGTCATATATTTTCGTAATATATTATTCTTGTACGTATGAGGTAGAGTTTAGGTACCCTTTTGTAGTTCTTTTGGATGTATGGTGGCCTTGACCTATCTATTATTGACTCATATTTTTTCTCATATACTTAGGTTGATTTTATTTTCCTAAATTTATTTATATTATTTAAGTAACTCCTAATTATTATTAGTTTTCATTTTATTTATTATTACACAAGTTTGAATTCTTGGGTTCATATGAATAAACTTTTTTACTTAAATCGAATATGAAAATCATAGAATTTAAATCGAAATAGAAATCCAAAGAAAAATTCATGATATGCATTCATAATGATTCAATTTCTTATTTTCTTATGGAGTTCTTATATAAACATGTAAACTCATTCAACTCATGAAGATGAGAATCACTTTTCAATGGTTGTTGTATTAAATATGCTCTTTTATCACACTTTAAAGTTCCATTACATGCACTTTATATAATCATTTCTACAAATCCCGAAGCCAGCTAAAAGCGAGTTTAATGAAATAGTTATTTGCATTCATGATTGGGTAGCTTTACTTATAAGGTTAACTTGTAAGTCCTACCCGATTCTGCGAATTGAGGAATAATCTTCTATATCTTATAAAGCATATGACAAGAAAAGTGGCTTTGAGTATAAGGTTTTTTTTGTGAGTTACCTTTTAAACATTTTATAAGCACGAAAAGTTAACGTGCGTTTTCATGCACAGGTGGATTTTAAATCTTTAAGTCATTTGCATAACATTAGAAGTAGATTCGAGTAGTTACATTGATAATAGTTCTCATTTTTTATTTTTGGATCTCAAGCAATTCATTTTACTATAATTTTATGTAAGTCCTCACCTCTAAGGCTTCTTCTTAATCTTAAATAATAGAATTGTAAGTCTTAAATTTTTTAATTAAATGAAACGACTAAAATAAATTCATACCACCAAATTTTAGTAATAAAGCTCACTTTTATGATAGTTCGAAGCACTATGAAGTATCAGGAAATATATGTTGTGTTCTCCCCTTTCCTCATTTGTTTCACAAAATGAACTATTTAAAATTTAATTATTCAATGGTGAGAATGAACATCCTTGGAAATGAAAGCTTTGAAATCTATGGAATTGTACGAGGGGAAAATCTCTCTTAAGATGTAATTAATTATATGGGTTTGCCTACGTGGGAACTACTGCTATGTTAAAATAAATCCTACCTACTACTAAAAATTGAATTTGGGAAACCGTGATAAATAAATAACCTTTGAGGACATGAAATAAGTATAAAGACAGAAACACTTATATGGAACTTCTTTTTGCCTTTAATTTTCATTCGGGATTTTGAGTCTCGAGATACTCACAAACTCGGCAGTAAATCTCTTCTACACTAAACTTATAAAATAACATGCACCTATTTACACAACAATCGATATTCTATGATTTCAATCCTAACTTAAGGATCTAATTTTTTATTATATATAAATATTATGGAACTAAATTTTTCATAGATTTGTCTCTCTTACTAATCCTACAAACTAATTGAAGAACTCATAAAGCATGTTGAACTTTGTTTTAATTTTTCAATAATCCGAGAACTACAGATTATTGAGAATGGGATGTACAACCTTTCCATAATGGCATTTGTGCTACATTCAATAATTCATAAAACACAAACTTCTTTGTTTGGTGGCTCTTCCTCCACTTGAATCAGATAATAAGGTCTTATTGCATCAAATATCATTTCTATTAGTGTACACCGAAACAAGCAATTTGATGGTAATAACGGAACCCCCAGGAGTATAGATAAATTTTGAAGGGTTGACCTCACCAAGTATTCAAAATCGATAATCGAGTTAGGAAATTTCCACGATTTAAATCATATTTAACTTCATTGGATGTTATGTGTTTAATTATTGCGTTTCAGATGAACACCAAAACCTACCCTTGGATTTGTAAGTCGGAAGTTGAGATGTCACTTACACAAGATCTCAAAACTATTGAAGTACTCTTCAATGATATTTTTTCCATCAAGATATAGTTTATTGCACATTTATGATCTTGATGTACAAATATCCATAGATAACCTCTATATTCATAAAAAAATTTATAAAACATAGGCTGCTTCATAAGAAATAATATATTTCATATATAAATTGATTAACTAAGAGTTTTTTACATAATACATACATAACACTCAAAACTTTAATACCATGTCAAAAGCATCACTATTAAGACTTTTTAAAAGTGATATACACATTTTTATGCATAGATTTAAAGCGCCGGATTTCCATAATATTTGAGGAGAGTTTTAATTTTGGCAATGAAAATTAGATTTTTTATTGGAAAAATAAGTGATTAGTCTTACATTATATAAAATTGTCCTTCTCAAAAATTTTTTAGCAGAATGCAAGTAAACTAACTAATAAAAAGCTGTGCTTAAATAATCCACTCATTATCCGAATTTTAAATTTTGATAGTGCTTCTATTATTTTCTTTATAATGTCATAAATGATTTTATGTTTTATGGAGAAATATTTGAATTTTGAGCAAACTTGGAGAATGAGGCTATAGCAATAGCACCATGTATAGGGGAAAAATACTATATGAGGACGTCGAAAGATAAAAATGGGAAACTTACATTTGATAATGTGGCTAAGTTATTTAAAATGTTTATTAATAAAGAGGCAGCTTGATTAAATGTGGGTGTAAACGCCAAAAATGATGTTGAGGAGAGCTGAACTTACGTAAATAGCCTCAGAAAAATAAATAGAGTGCAAACTACAGCCACAAAGCAATCGAGTTCTCTTATTTTACTTTCTTCATCAACACACTTAATAATATTTTCTTGATCAGTGAGTCGAACTTATTTTTATTACGGTATAATGACATCCATTTATTATCGATTTTAAAATTGAAGTACTCATTTTCATGCATAGATTTAAAGCACCACAGTCCTGCATATAAATACCAAAGTTATGTGTGAGATACATAAATACATCAGAGTTGTGAAAGAGAATTTACAAGCATACTGCACAATTCGTATGTATTTACATATCACAAATCTAAAATTTCATATTTGTGCACACAACACTCATAATTTAATAACACGTTTTCATGTACATGTTTAAAGAACCAAAGTGTTATGTTTGTATTTGTGAGAGTATATGGGTCAGATACGTAAATACATAAGAATTGTGTGTTCGATACATAAATTTCCCTATGATTCTGCATATGTAAATTTCCGATGATTACAGGAACACATGTAACAATTAGATAGTCATTAAAATTATAAAAAACTTAATCAAAATTTTGAATTTCTCCAAATCACTAAATCTTAAAATGTAATAAATCTAACAGTTAACATTAAAAAAAAAATTATGTTGGAATCGAAGTTACATATGATTTGAGTGTAATAACACTAAATGGTAAACCTTGGCGAAATTTCACATGAGGGGTTTCGGACGGCTTCGACTAAGGGTGCACGTGCAAGAAAAAATGCATGATTTTTGGGTCATCAGTTTTATATAAAATTTATTTCCGATGGCTTTTCAACAGTATTTGTCCGTAGTCCATTAATCTCTTCATAACTGATGGCTTGAAGCATCGGTTAATATATCGTGGTCATTGGCTATTAAGTATCCTAAAACCTACGGTCTAACTTTTCGACGATCTCTGATCATCGCTTCATAATTTGATTTGGACCGACAATTTAAATTGTCAATTATTACTTCTAAATCGTCGGTTACTTGATTCATTAACAACAAAGAGTCAGTTATAATATAGTAGGAAAGCCATTAGAAATAACAACAAATTTACTGGCACACTAATGGCCGTCAGTTTACCCGCCAACTTTTGTTACATTTCTAGTAGTGATCATAACCTTAATATTCTAGATATTTGAGTTAAATGATATGATAGGGTGAGTAATATGCAAGGAGAGCGCAGCTAGATAGTTGATAATGTTTTGGCAAGTTAATTCATAATATGAACTAGAGAACATCCCTAAAAACTTTTATAGTAGAATTAATCTTCTATAAATTTATTATACCAACATAATTTTAGGAGTTAAAAGAATTTTTTAATATTTTTATTATTTTTGATTTGCAGGTTCTTTTTAGTAGAAAAATATATTATTATTTAAATTTTCTGAAAAAGTCAGTCTTATTTTATTTTATTTTTTTTAAATTTTGCTATTGCCATTGGGCACAAACACAACTTACTTCACCCAAGTATTGTTTTATTTTAGGACAATGTAATATCATATTTAAAACCAAATCAAACAGATCGGTTCATTCAATACAAATTGATCTAAACATACTCTCAATTCACACCTAAATGAACAAAAACAATAAACTATTACTTATCGGATTTATTTATTTAGTTCATGTGTTCCTTTGCCTGCAAGTAGTATCGGTTGACTCCTCCTCACTAATATTGTTGGAAGCTACAGAAGAGTTCAAAATGGAAGCACGCAAGCAATTCTTCCGGTGGCTTCATTTTCAGCCAGCTCAGGTTTAATTTTTATGTACAACTCCACTTGCAAAAGAACAAAGAAAGTGGCACACAAGGTTTGATTTGGTTTAATATCAAATTATGTAATTTGAAATTAACCATTTTTATTTAGAACTAAATTGAATGAAAGTTAATGGGTCCATTCAGGTCGTATTAGATTTTTCAACGAAAAATTATATTCATTCATTTGATATTTAAATAATAAATGATGCTAATTACTTTTATTATTTCCTAAACATTCCTATACTAATTGAAATTAAAGAATGATGATAGACTGATGGAAGTCTGAGATATAATGCCGGAGTGCTCAAAACTTATTGTTTATGTTTTTTTTTTTTAATTTTTTTTTATTTGGCAAATAGTTGACTTTAAGTTAGATTGAATATATCCAATTTAGCAAAAATTATAAAACCAAAATAAAATTTTAAAATTTTTATTATTTGTTTTATGGTTGAAAATCTCTAGACATGTTTTCTGGGAGTTATATCTGATAGCTCATATGATGATAGGTGCGTAGATCTCTGATCAAATTCAAGCAACTCGTCCACCTGCCAAGGAAGCCCAACTCGCTCCTTCAGAGGATGGCAGAATTGCCCATGAGATAAACCCAAACAAAAGGTGCTCGCTCTACGACTAATTTAGCTGACATAGATGTAGCACAAAGTTAAGATACAGAAAAGTTATTTAAAAATCTTCACAAAAGCGCGTTATTAGGATAATATTAGTTATAATGTTCGTGCCCAAAGAATGAAAGATAGATCTAGGATCCCTCAAAATTGTGATTAACAAGTACATAATTTCTAACTATTAACCAATCCTTGTACAAAAGAATGGTTCATTGTGAAAAAGGGTAGAACTCAATAAATATTAAAAGCCTATTTTTCTCTCATATTCCTCTTTTTTTTAGCAAAAAAACTCTCATTATTCAACTTTTTTCTTGGTGCTCAGCATATTTTGTTTTGATTTGATTTTTCTTCTTTTAAAAATGAATGTTGTTTGCCGGCTGCCACGAACAAAGAACAAAACATGAAATCCTTATATTAAATCAAAATATTGACAATATATTGGAAAAGATCATGGACTTAATAATTATCTAACAGCAACTTTCAAAAAATAATTGAACAGGTAAATGGAACGCGGCCATAAAACTACAAAAAATAAATGAATAAGCTAAATAAGCAAACCAAAGAAATGGGCTGGCATGCAAAAGTATATACAAATGTAACAATTTTATGGTTTGATAGTCACACAAACAATTTTCCTAAGGTCATGAAAACAGCAAATGTTGAATTAATAGGTCAACATCACAACTCAATGCTCCATTGAATTTTTTGTTCGAGTATTATGAGATGAATTTGACGAAGAAAATGTGCTAATAGGTCATCATGTTTTCTTGTGTTTTCATTTGTTTCACTAAATGTGATTTTATTAGAAAAAATTAAAATACCTTTGCATTAGTTAACTTTATATCAAATTTGTTAAAAAATGACTAGTTTATAAACATTGAGCAATTAACTACCATTCATAGACTTATAACTATAGATTAAAAATAAAATTGATTAGTAATTAATATAATCGGCTCAACCATTGTTCCTCTTTCTTTCCATCACTTGAAGTGGTATCAATACCTATATGGCAAAAATGTGACACAAATCTCCAGAGATGAAAGGCTGAGATGGAGTTTCGGGGCGAGATGCGGATTGGGCAGCGGTCGATCGCCTCTTTCGGGAAATTGATTGACTACGATCGATCGAGCGACCTCGTCTGGAGTCGGTCGGGCGGCTACTGTGATAGACTAGAGCCTGCGTGGAATCGATCCGATTGTCGGTTGTTGATGAGTCGATGGAGAGCAACCATTTTATTTCTTTTTTATAAGGATGTAATCGATTTAATTATTTGGGCGGTTAAAATAAGCTGTTCCTTCATTCTTATGTAACTATATGTCGAGATCCTATAAGTAGGAGATCCAGCATCAAGAATAAAGACATAACTTTTTTCTCTCTCTCTCTCTCTTTCTCTTTCTCGTAGTCTATCTCTCTCTCTCGGCTCTATTAACCCTTGGGGTGCTTTCATGGAAGACAATTTAGGATTCAAAATTCTATAAGGTGGTGCGAAGCGAGGACATACCGAGGAGATGAGAAGTAAAGTACATTACGAAGGAGTATCATGGCAAAGAGACGCGTTACCGATAGAGTTAATAAAAGTCGGTGAATTGAGAGATTGACAACGAGTGTAGGAGTTGCTAGAGCGGACGATGAGTCGATTTGAAGCCCTTCGACAAGAAGAACTCTTTCGAATGAATGATCTGCCACAACTTTTGGAGTTGGGTCTCGGGGAACTTCCGCCGCCATGGGGTTCCCTTGGAGCATCGATCGAGCCCGACAAACTTGTGAGAAATGGAACGTAGGAAATGAGGGTTACCATCAAGTGGTTAGCACTTGATCTAAGCCAATGGTTAGGCATCAAATAGAGCGTAACTCAGATGCCAGTCTAGTACTTTAAATAGTTCTTTCACTCGAAAACGAACACGGTACCACGGTGAAGTTAGGGTCCTCGTTTGGATCCTTAAAAGAGGGAGGAAGTGATCCGGCAGGCCACACATGGCTTCTTTGCGAATCATCAATACGAATATTTTAGATTAATGATACGATGAAAGCTCACCTTTTTCTTGAAAACAGAGGAGCAGCTATTTGATGGTTGAGAGCTCATGCGGTTGATAATTATGCCCTTTATTTAAATTTAAGAAGCTTTTCATTGTGTGCTTCGCCAACATGCAAAATCCGAGGAAGAAGTCTCGGGCTTTGCCTTAGATAAAATAGGAAGACAACGAGGATCACATGTTACATCATCAAATTCTAGAAAGAGAGATCTTTGGGAAATCTTCGTCTACACTTTAAAATTAATCATTATTGTGGATAAATTATTCTTATATTTTTAAGGATATTATGATTTGATGAAAGATATTTTCATGTGTTTGGTTGCAGTTATAAGAAGATAAGTTTAATGATGAGAAGAAGCAAAAAGGAGCATAATTGGAGATTAATGAAGAAAAATTAACAAATTACATCTAGTGCCTAGGTGCCAGAGAGGAATGTAGTAGTTAATTTTTAAAATTTCAAAGTTCCAAAGTAATCTAGAAGGCCTCAGATGATAATGAACGTTTCATATTAAGTTTACGATGAATGCGGACGCATTTGAATGAAAGATGTGTCCTTGAAGCAGCATTTCAAATGGATTATTTGAATTGGCAATGACTTGGAAGCACGGCAAGTTATGTTCTAGAAGATCTATACGAATTTGGACAAATTTATAGAGATGTACGAAGCAACCCTTGCTCATTTTGACGCTGTTATAAATATGAATTAATTAAATAAAAGGAGAGTCGTTTTAGAGTCATTATCGATTAATACTTAGTTTCTTTCACTTTAATTTCAAGATTAAAGTGTTTAGTGAAGTGTTAATGATTCCACGAGTTTAAGTTTTGTGTGAAAGAGTTAGAAAAGTGAGAGAGCCTTGAGGATTCTTTGTGAGTGACCATTACAATTAAGTATTTGTAACTTAACTCTGTAAGTTGTGTGCTTTGGTTTTAATGATTATGAAGTAAGTTTTGTTGTGTTAATCCAGTACTTTTAGGTAGTTTCTTTCTTTTTCTCCTTACAAATATATTGTAATTAAAAAATTAAAGGTTTTGATTTTTGTTTAAAGAACTTTTTCTTTTCTTACTATAATTGAGATGATATTTTACCTAAACTTCTTTTACTTTATAACTTGAGTGATTTTATTATTAAAACATGGAGAAATCTTATAGTTGTGGTAAGGCTAAGAATTCTTAACTTGTAAGTATCACGTTGTTTTACGGAAGATCAGTTATCATTTGAATTAAGTCTGGAAATAGATAGGGAGATAAGATTTAGTGGACGTAGAATTGAACGTTTTTAGCATAACGAATGACACATCGAATTGGTTTAAAGTGAGGAAAAAGGGTCACTAGTAGGTCCTATAGAGAGGGCACAGTGGTTAATCTAGAAGTGAGAGCTTAAAATCCACTCAACACTACTATTAACACATCTTGCACCACAATTTAGACTGCTTGATATTTTTATGCAGATGTTAAGGGTAAAGAATATTTATGCTCATTTGTTGTGTGATACAAAATTTTTAAGTTAAACGATTTGAATTCCTCTTCTTATTACTAAATATTTTGTAAGGAGAAAGTATCTTTAAATAAAGAATTTGATTCATTTGCTTAAATACTTTCTTGCATAATTTAGAAAATCTTGTAAGTTTGTTTTTACTCTTGTTTAGTTTTAAAATAAAATTAAAAATTAGCATTTACTTTTAATTTTTGATAGAATTAAAAATTTCTTTTAGTTCACACTTATTTTCTCGTAGGATCGATATCTGGGATTTTAAAAAGAAAATCCTATATTACTTGAAATGATACTTATACTTGTGTAGTACCCCTTATTGTGTTTATTATTATCTGAAATTATTTAAATCTTACTTAGCATTGTAGCTCATTTTAGAGTCGAAGATTTTTATCTTTTATAAGTTTTATTTATTTGCGTAGTTATGAGATCGGGTCAAGTTTTTGGCTCGGTTGTCGAAATTTTAATTTAGAATTAAAAGAAAATTTTTTTATATAATAATCATTTATATATTTAGTTTGTGTGCTACTTTATTTTCGGTAAATCTTTTTTTTGTATGCGTAGTTCATGATCTGAAGGTATAGTGCGCTACCGATTCTAAAATAGAACGAACTATAAGAAAAACTAGAATATAAAACAACTTCATAATATTCGAAATGGCGAACATACCTCGAAAAAAATCATGAAATTATAATTGAAGATAATGTGCATCAAAATTTCCAGCTTTGAAGGAGTATCTTAACCTGACGAGATGAAATTCGTTTAAGTATAAAAATCACGATAAATTTGCAAACTCATTGGAACTTAAACCTGTATATAATACAAATTGTGTAAAATAATCGATTTAAGGGATCACGAAATGAGGATCCAATTTTTACATCTTACGGGATTTTTTAGAACTTCTTTCTTGCTGAATATGATGTGTATCAGATGATGCTATTAGACTTAGACTTTTCCTTTTTCTTTAAGGGATAAAAAGCTAAGATGTGATTAAATTCGTTAGCCACGAATGCAGTATTAAAACATGGGGAGAAATGACACAAAAGTGTATTTAAATATTTTCCTCTTCTGGCTTCTTGCTTTAGAAATGATATAACTTCGTTTACTCGATAGAGGGATAAAAAATTTATGAAGCTTGGGAATAATTTAAGAACTCCTTAGGAAGTGTCCACATGCATTCTTTGGATTAGTTAATCATTCAAACATTTTATAATGGATTAGTAGGTTCGCTTGGATACATAATTGATCTTTATTCTTTGAAGGTTCTTTAATGGTTAAATCGTTTATTGGAAAGAACATGCTCATACAATTGAAGAAATGACAGTAATAATTTTTGATAGGCGTTCGAAGAGTAAATCCTAAAAGAGTGGCTAATATTCATGATAATGACGCACTTTTTAGTAGGCATAATTATCTAAGAAATTGGATAACTATTACATGAATGCAGCAAAATACATCGGATGAATAATGAAAATTTAGAAAATATAAATGATTCTCGATCTTTAGAAACAATGCGAGCCATAGCCCATATTACAATTCTTATAACCGGGTTGGAAAAATCCTTACAGTGCCAAGCTAGAGATAATGGAAATTTATGTGGTGGGAAATAATCGAATAAATCGCTTTCAAATTAGAATAATTAAGAAAATTCAAGCTATCGACCTCCTTATCCTTCTAGTTTTGTCAATGATTTAAGGAAGAAGTTGTAAATAGATGAATTAATTTTATAAATGGGTAATCGGTAAAAGAAGTCGAAATGTGGCGATGGGAATGTTGAGAATCGAATGGGACAATTATTTGATACGATTAGTATTAGACCTCGAGGAACACTCCGAGTAATGTGGAAATAAATCTAAAGATAATGTGCATGAACAAATTAAAAATTTTGTTCGAGCGAGGAGTGGAAAGGAATTAAAGGAAGGAACTCGAAATGAAGTTGAAAATGAGAAAGAGTTGGAAGAAATAAAAGAGACTTCAAGAAATTGATTCGAAAAGAAGAAAAATCTCTTTCTCCCGATAGAAATGATGTAGAGAGAATACCACCTCCTTTTTCACCTCGAATACTTAGACAGACGCTTGATCAAAAAAATTTCAAAATATTTTGAAATATTCGAAAAACTTACAAATCAAATGTCTTATTCTTGAAGCTTTGGAACAAATGTTTAGTTATCTTAAATTAAAGCTGATAGATATTTTGAATAAAAGGAAATTCAAAGTATGAAACGAGTTGCATTGATTGAAGAATGCATTGTAATAATTAGAAGAAGCTTTCTTTAGAAGTTGAAAGACACGGAAGTTTTCATTATATCATGTCTTATTGGAGAAAAATTTTATGGTAAGGTCTTATGTGATTTCGGAGCTAGTATTAATCTCATGCCTTTATCGATGTCTTCAGGGTTAGATTTTAAAAGAGATTTCTCTTATTATTGTAACTTTCTGTGATTGGTGATCGATCTGTACTTATCCTAAAAAGAGTTATAGACGATTTATTAGTAAAAGTGGATAAATTTATCTTCCTTGTAGACTTTATTGTGATTGATATGAAAAAGATTCATATTACTTTAGGAAGACCTTTTCTTCGCTATTTGGATGGTATGATTGATGTGCAAAAAATGGAGTTAACCATGAGTGTTAATGATCGGGAAGTAACATTTAATGTTCTTAAATCCATGAGGTATCGTATTGCTTCGAAAAATGTTATAGGATGAATATTTTTGGTTACATAATAGCGAAATATTATCGAAAATTGTGAAGTGATTTACGAGGAAAAAGTTGAAGAGTTAAAAGATCGAAAGAAAAAAAATGATATAAATGAAAGTGATTATGGGGGAGAAATCATTGCGTATTTTGAGTGCCAATTATATTCATAAAAATTGGGAAATTTTAAATGCGAAAATAATGAATGCATATTACCTTATTGAATAGGCACCATACGAACTTGAGTTAAAAGTATTACCTACTCATTTAAAGTATGTTTTTTAGGAAATTCATCGACTTTACCCTTAATAATATCTTGAATTACATAATGATCGGGGAAAATAAGTTATTAAATTTTTTTAAAAGTTATAAAAAGCATTTGGTTGGGCAATCGTGATATAAAAGGAATAAGCCCTTGATACAGCCATCGAATTTTAATGGAAAGAAGATTATAAGAAACGGTCTTAAACACAAGGATTCATCTGATAATGAAAAAGGTGATAAATAAATAAATATTAAAATGGTTACATGTTTGGAATTATTTATTACATATGCGATAGTTATTTGGTTGATCGGTGTGTGTTAGAAAGGGAGTAGTATTGTTGTTAATGAAATTAATGAATTAATTCGAACACGTTATGTCATTGGATGGCGAATTTCTATCGATTATATAAAATTGAATGTTGCTCTTTTAGGAAGGATAATTTTCCTTTACCTTTCTTGGATAAAATGTTGGATAAGATTAAGTTAGATATTCGTATTTTTGCTTTTGGATGAATATTATTAAGTCCCTTGCAATTCGATAACTACGAAGAAGATCGAAAAGACTACATTTACTAGTTCTTATGGAACTTTTGCTTTTGCAGAATGTACTTTTGGTTATGTAATGCTGCTTTACTTGACTTTAAAGGTGTATGATGTACATTTTCTGTAATTTAATTGAAAAAGAAATTGAAATCGTTATGGATGATTTTTAATGTATGGAATCTCTTTTTATTCTTGTTTGGATCATTTAGCGAAAGTGTTAAAATGTTGTAAAGAAACAAATTTGGTTCTAAACTAGAAAAATGTGATTTATGGTAACGAAGGAATTATTTTGGGACATAAAATTTATAAAAATGGTATGAAGTTGTGAAGCAAAATTTAAATTATTGTTGGATTATAACCTCTTACTTTAGTTACGAGTTTGTGAGAAGTTTTCTTGGACATGCTGGATTTTATAGGAGATATATTAACGATTTTTCTAAATTTGCTAAACCAGCATGTATGTCTTTTGGAAGAAGGCAATACCAAATTTGATTTTAATAAAAATTGTTTAAAAGCTTTTAATTCATTAAAGAAAAATTAATTATTTCGCTTTGTTATTATTTCACACAATTGGGAAAAATAGGCCCAAATTGATGTGTGATCTTAGTGGCTATGCTATTGGGCAGGTTTTTGGTGAAAATATGATAAGATTTTTTAAAGTTATATCTTATCTTTAGTAGAAACGCTTAATGGTAAATTAATTATCTTCTTTCTTTTAAAAAATTTATTAGCGATAATATATATTTTTAATAAATTTAGACCGTATTTACTTGGAGTAATGTAGTCCACTTGATCATTATGTTATTAAGTATTTAATGTCGAAGGATCTTTAGCAGGTTAATTAGATGGGTTCTTCTCTTACGAATCGATTTTGAAAAGTGTATAGAAAGGGTATTGATAATCGAATTAAACATGCAGGAATTGAAAAAGAGAACAAAAAAATTTGAAGAAAACACCGTAGTTAATGCTACGACGAACGACTTTATGTTATTTTTGGGTGGCAAGTTGTGGTATCTTCAATATGTTTAGTGTTATTTAATAAATACCATATGGATTAACTAGCCGCTAGGAAAAATAAATTAATCGTAGTTGAACTTTTCTTATTGGGATGATCCATTGTTATTTAATAATATAAAGATTATGTTATTCGAAGATGTGTACGTAATAATGAAACTCATAAAAATATTGAAAAATGTAATGATGCAAGTTTGGAGGACATTTTGGTTTTGATAAAGGTACATTTAAAATTTTATAATCTTGAATCTATTCGCTACATTATTTAAAGATGTTTACCTGAATATGTAAAAATTTATGATCGATGTCGGAGAGTAGGAAAAATTTCTAGAAGAATCTGATGCCTGCGATTGAAGCATAGAACTTAAAATTTTTGATGTATGGGGTTTGGATTTTATGGGACCATTTGTACCATCCTCTGGAAAAAAATTATATTTTATTAGTTGTTGATTATGTTTCTAATTAGATTGAAGATGTAGTTTTACCTCATTTGACGATCTTTAAAAATTATTAATTTTAATCGAAAAATTTTACTAGATTTGGAATACCAAGAATTCTTGTCTTAGATGGGGGAAGTCACTTTAAGAATTTTAAGATTCAAAAATTACTTAGTAAATATAGAATTAAGTATAAAATTGTACATCTTATCACCTGGTAGTAGAATGATAGAAGTCTCGAATCGAGAAATCGAAAAGAATTTTAGAGAAAATTTTAAATCTTCTGGCTTGATTAGGTTAATGACTTGGTACCGCATTGTGGGTTATATGACTGCTTATAAAACTCATATAGGAATGTCACCATATAGGCGCATATTTGAAGCTACATCAATATTCATGTTGAATTAGAACATAAAGTATTAGGTGATAAAGGAATTTAATTATAACCCAAGGGATCTTTGGAGAAAGAGATTGTTACAATTAAATGAGCTTGATGAAATCGAGAAATGAGTCTTATGAGGATGCTAGAATTTACAAAGAAAAGATTTAGAATTTACATGATAAGAAGATTATAAAAAAAGAATTTTGAGCGTGGACGAAGTTTTATTATATAATACACGATTGAAATTATTTTCTGGAAAACTAAAGTCCAAATGAATAGGGCCTTATATTGTGGAAAAAGTATATTCGTACGGAGATGTGGATATAAATAATTTAATGATTGATAATTTATTTAAAGTGAATGGGTAAAGATTGAAACCTTATATTGGAGAAAACGTACGCAGTATAAATAATGTTACGAGGGCGAGTCGGTATGTGTAAAATTTATGGATAAGTCGAGCTAACGACGTTAAACCAACGCTTTATGGGAGGCAACCCATATTTTTGTTGATTTGATTTGATTTATGTTGGTTGTTTTAAAAGATGTGATCATCCTTTTGTTTTATACCAATTATTTAACGAACATGAAGGTATAAATATAAATAACCTTTAAAAATTTAATGTGAGGCGAAATAATATTTTTTTTGGATGCGCGCACAGCGCCAGTGCTCCGCACAGCGCGGGACACACCAACGTCTTGGCACCTTAGCGCCGAATTGGCACCTAAGTGCTAGAAACCTAAATGCGGCGCTAAGCACCCACCCGATTCTTGGACGTGCGAAAAATCACCAATTGCGGTTTATGATTTGTTCCTTATAAAATGAACTATCTTCGTCCTCAATGAGTATCCTCTCCATTAATTGACCAGAAAAGCCAAAATTTAGCGAGAGATTAAGATTTGTTAGATTCCATGGAGAATAGAGACAATAGTTTGGAGATAAGTGATAAGTTTATGCATAAGGATTTACAAACTTATTTTAACGGATATTTAGCAGTGAGTTTGGAGAGGATGATCAATCGATTTGAGAAGATTGAAGAGGAGTTACTTATTATGATAGGATGCATGAGATGTTCCATCAGTATGAGCATATGGAATGAAAATGAAGCATCGATACGATCGTATGGTGCTTTTAGGCATTATTAGGTAACAATGTATGCGAAACGATTGGTTGATGAGAAAATGAAGCATAAAATTTCCTTGTGTTCCTTTCTTTCTTTGCTTTGTTCGTAGCAATCTACCATGTGATGGAGAGAATGAAAGATCGATCACATTAGCAAAGTCTTGAAATGATGAAGGGTGTTATGCAATTATGTTGTGTATGTGTTGTCTGTTGAATTTTTGATGTATATGATGATTGTGTACTTGTTGAATCTAGTTTGTATGTAAATCTTATGTCATTGTGAGTGTTTGTATTTTCTATGTTTGTTGAACCCAATATTGATTGCGGAATGAAATTGAAGTGATTTATTAATAAACTTTATATTAGAATGTTGGAATTTGATCTAGATTCAGAATTTCTTTTTCATTGATAGAATTGGAGAAATTGAACGACTTTGATATGCAATTTGGGCCTATAGGAGTTAGACTTTCTTTGGATAATTTTTAAAAAAGAAAATTTAGAAAATTTAAAATTTTTGGCATGCTTGGCGCCTAGACGGCGAGAGCACAGTGTCCCCAAGCGCGAGTTCACAGGCCCCGAGTCGGTCGGGTTTTAAACCACACGAGCCATTTTTAATGCCTAAGCTCGACCTTCTTCGTCTCTTTTGCAAAAAACGGTCTAGGGTTCCTTCTAGAGCTCGATTTGTGAAGTTTCGTGACTTGAAAACACCACATATCTCATCATCTTAAGGTTAGATGTATACTTTCGCTTTGATATTTTGCGGAATTTATCATGGATTTTTCAAAATTTGGAAGAGTGCCGAAATTTTCATAAGTTTTTTACTTCTAAGTGAAAACTCTATGGATTTAAGATGCATTTATCTTGGAAAAGCTTGGAAGAAGTCTATAATCTTAATTATAAAATTTAATTAAAATTTTTGTCATTTTTAGGAGGCTCTAAGTCCCCAGAGAGGAAAAGGAGAGAGAAGATTTTTATAAATCGAATTTATTAGTATTAGTGCAAAAATGCGTTACAATGAGTTTTCCTCCATCAAAAAATTTATTGCGAGAGAAGTTTTTTTAATCCCGGTGGAGCGAGAACGAGAATGTTGAAGAACGCGATTAGGAAAAGTTACGTAATTTTTACATTTATTCTTATTATCCCTATTATTCGTGAATTATCCCGAATGTTATTGCGACGGATAATGAAGTACATGTTTGAGCTAAGGAGGTTGAGTTTACTCCGGAGAGAGGATTAGCATGCTATATGATACGCACTCATTAACGTATTTTTATTCGAAATATACTCATTATGAGGTTGAACTTGATAGTATTATCCTTTATTTAGTGATGGATCTTGAGCAGGAAGGTCATAAATGTTAGAAAGGTAAATTTTCTTCTGCTTCCTTAATTCTACTTCTAAATCTTGGCACTATTTCATTACCTTGTCTCCTTCCATCGAACCATTTAAGTGAGGTTATCGAAAGTATCTTTAAATTATTGTATTCGAAATTAGTGATTGATGTTAGATTGATAATTTGAGATTATTAGTTCTTCGAGAGCTAGCGATATTTATGGGCTAGGCTTTCCATCTCTTATTTTCTCCTTATGCAAGCAATCTGGTGTGAAATATGATCATTGAAAAGGCGGTTGAAGCCTTTGGAGAGCCTATTGGAAAATTTAATGTAGATGTTTATGGATGACTTAGAGGTAGAGTTCCTAGTGGACCTTCTACTTCAATACCTTCTACTTCTAGACCATCAACATCAATTGCTACTGAGCCTCTACCTGGATTCTGGGATATTGACCCGACCCGCAATAATGGAGTAATATTCGCTTCCAAAAGATGGCTAAAAACTTGAATCAATTTATAAATAGCGGCTAGTGTATAAAATCAAAATGTTGTAAATTTAGAAAATATTTTTACACATTAGGGGTACTACGCAAGTATAAATATCGTTTCAAGTAATATAGGGCTTTGAAACAAAGACCCCAGTATCGATCCCACAGGGAAGAATTATAGTGATAAATTTTCTAAATATTATAAAAATATCTTTTTATCTTTTAATTTAACTATAAATTACTATTAATTTACTAGATGCAAATAAAGAAAACAATAATAAGAAAATGATTTATGAAAACTATAAAATAAACAACTTTCTTCCCTTCAATTAATCTAAGATTTTTAAGATAATTTAATATTCGTTGGAGAATTTGATTTATGGTATTGTGCCAAATAGAAGCATTCCTATTCTTTACCCTTTGATCCAGGCACAAAGAACATTGGCTAATTTACAGATCAGGTCCGGATGTATTGTTAGTAGAATGGGTTAATCTAGACTCACACTTCTAGATGTCCAAGGGTGGCTATAGTCGGCCATACTAGTGACATTTCCTAATCTATAAATCAAATTATAAGAATTTATTCTATCACTCTAAAAACTTATCAATTCTAGACTCACACTTCTAGAATGTCCAATAACCGCTCACTCTGTCAAAATAACCGATCTAACGTTGTAAAAAACTTGACAGTTTCTGTATCGAGTCTGGCGCTTAGGCGCCAACTTCTGGCGCGTAGGCACCATGCCATAATTTTTTTTATACTTTTGTATTTTGCTCCATTTTTACTTCTTTTTTGCTCCTTTTCACTTCTTTTTCTTTTTTAGATCTTTTTACATCACCTATATCCAAAAACACAAAAAAATACCTTTCATTAAAGCATAATATCCTTAGAAATTAACACGAATTAAGACATAAAGAAATAAGTATTTTTTTATAAATCAAAATCCCCCAAACTTAAATGTTACTTGTCCTCAAGTAACTCTTTCTACTATATATAGTATATAACCTTTGGAATAAAAGATAAATATCTAAGATTCCTTATAATTTTTTATTTTAGAAAGTCTTTAGTAAATTATTAACCCAATTTCACTAAGTAGGTTTAATTTTAAGAATTTAAAGAATATTTAACTACCAAATCATAAGAATTCAAACTTTTCATTCATTTTGAAAATAATAGAAGTCTATTATATTAAGTTCTCATAGATTATTTACAAGAAAAAGATCTTCTTGAAAAATCTTTTCTAAATAAATATTCATGTATAAAAATTAAGTAAAATATGTAACTAGTTTTCTTCCTATAAGATAATTCAAGTGAAGCCAATTTTTGATTAGGCATTTCCTCAAGCTTCTCCTCTCTTCTTTATATATATGTATATATATATATATATATGTATATATATATATATATATATATATATATATATGAGGATTACTATATCTGGATAACTCGTTAATGGTTTTGAACTTCACTATCCTTAACTTATATTTTCAAAACTTATACATTTTTACTTAATTATTATAACATAAATAAGAATTCAAAAAGATTTCTAATCTTTTCTTTTTCAAGTGATAATTTTGTATTACTTAATATTTCTAAAATTCTTCTATTTCTATCATGAATAGAAAAATTCTTTAATCTTATTCTTCTTTAAGTTAAATAATTCTATTCTTAAAATCAATCAAAGTTAGTAAAATTTTTGGTTAATTTTCACTAAATTGTTTAAAATTTCAAAAATAAAAGTGATCTCAAATAAATTCTTCATTCCTTAAGTTATGTTAAAAAGTTTTTATTTTTAAGAAAAATTAGCTCTTTAAGGACAAATAAAATTTAAATTTGAATGTATTTTCCCTTCCCTCAAACTTAAATTTTGGTATACTATGATAATTTGAAAGTATGAGAGAAAGAAAATCATAAAAATTTTTATAAGTATGTAAAAACAATCTTAAAAAGAAAAATTAACTTCTATCATGCTTTTATGAATAATTAAGATAAAATTGAAGCATGTATAAAAAGTAAGCAGGCTAATTTTATGATGATACTAAATTTGAAACAAAATTAAACAAGAGCAAAATTACTAAGTACTAAACAGTAGACTAAAACAAACATATAAATTAACTCTAACTTCAGTCTCAACACAATATACTAAGAATATTTTAACAACAGAATCTTACCACTAATCAATCCATACAGATATTTAAACAAATTAACATACATCACAACAAAACTAAACAAACAATCCAAACAAAACAATCTAACAGAGTAGCTCATCATAAAGATCTATAACTACTAGTCACTAGCTGTAGCCTCATCATCATCATCATCAACAAAGGAAAATTCTACGTCCTTAGGATCAACAAATGGTGTGAAACTAAGAAAAGTAGGGAAACTAACATCATGTTCACCCTTTAGAAATCTGACTAGGGCTTCATCATACTCGGCATCATAACTACTCTTCCTCCGGGTATAATCGGATAAATGATCTAGTTTCCTATCAATAGTATCGATCCTGCGAGTGAGTTTGAAATAACTCCATTGCTCTGCTCTAAAGCCGATCATGCATTGATTCCCGAAACTCGATGGTAGCTCGGCGAAGTAGAGGGTCGAGAAATAGAAGGTCTGCACAGGTATGTGCAGAAGTAGAAGGAGCGGTCGATCTCTTCCCTCAAAGAAGATCATAGATACTAATACTCTCCTGCCCAATTGGCTTGGTAGACTTTAACTTCTCCTCAGAAATAATAGCATTGACTCCATTACTAACACATAGTGAATAAATCAGAGATAGGAATCCCAATCCAATAGAAGTGCTGGATCTCGCAGTAGAATCCACAGAATAATAAATAATACTTTTGACATCAATAGGCTTTCTCTCCTGAATGCAGTAGTTTAAGATCGCCGATCTCTAGTCACTTCACTCAGGTGGTTGGAAGGTAACAATCTTGCAGAAATAAAATAGTGCCATGCT
>JAKZJZ010000690.1:0-40550 GCA_022702705.1 Papilionanthe hookeriana x Papilionanthe teres
GAATATGATTTAATGTATAATGTGGATTCTACGCAAGTATACGTATCGTATCAAGTAATACGAGGGCTCTAGTGGAGTCCTGGTTATCGATCCCATAGGGAAGTTTTTAACAGAATTGTTATCAGCTAAATTTAAAGGAATTACTTAATAAAGTGAACAGAAATTCTAAGTAACTATAATAAACTAAAGTAAACTAATGCTTGAAATAAGTTGATTTAATTAATTCAAAAAAAGTATCCTTCTCCTTGTTTTTAGAAAATTAAGTGAAATAATGAATTTAATTAGAATTTTTAAATTGTATTGTGACAAATAGGAGCATTCCTATTCTTTACCCTTTGGTCCAGGTGCAAAGAACATTGACTAATCCTATGTTTGATTGCGAATCGCGGCTAGAGTTGGGAGGATACGTCTGCACTTCGGAGCTCCCACGTTCCCCTCACTTGAGGGCTAACATCTACACTTCGGCTCTCGAACGGTAGGATCGAATTAAGTATTTTAGTACTGTCACACTAAAATATCCGATTCTACGCTCGATAATTAATATTTCCTATTTATTTGCACCGCCTTACAAGGTTTTGACCACCGAATATTGGATGTAATTTTTACTATAGTTGATAATTCAACATATTTTAACTACTCGATTAGCTAGATTGAAAGTAAATTAAGTTTAAAGTAAAAATTATCACAATTTATTTATATTATATTAAGTGCCTTTATTTAATTTCATCAAACCACATAATTTTCATAAACAAGGAGAAAGACTAAGAAAACTACTCAGAATGCATGAGAATAAAACAAAGCATGGATTTCATTTAAAGTTAAAAACAATAAACAAAGATACTTATCTTAATTTCCTTCACAGCGATTCCTGAAGTTCACTTTGACTTTTCCTTCTAGTACGGCAACTAAATAAGTACTCGATTAAACTAATAAACTCACTAAACTCACTCAAACTTCACTTAATACACTAGAAATAGACTCACAGAAGACTCAAAAGACACACTTAGACTCTAGAATTCGTCCTCTATTTATAGAGGTAAGCAAAGGTCCAAGGGGTGCTTAAACACCTCTTCAAAAAGTGTCCAGGTTCAATATATATGCGTTTTGAACTAGCTCGCCCTCGGCGGGAAATGACCTCGCCGTCAGCGGGGCTTCTAGAAGATCTTCAAACCGCGCGATCTCGCTGTCGGCGGGCTCGGGCTCGCTGCCAGCGAGGTAGTTATAATTCCTTCGAAATTTCTCCTCGCGATCTCGTCGTCAGTGGCCTCGATCTTGGCGTCAGTCGTAAGTAGTTATATTTGCATGAATTTCTTCCTTTTTGATCCAAATTTGCTCCATTTCATGCATTTTGCTTCTATCACCAATAAATCTTCATTCTGCAATAAAATAAAGAAAATACCTTTCTTTAAAGTGCAATTTCATCAAAAATAGGTATGAATTTCTTAACATATTTTTCGTGATCAAAATCCCCAAACTTAATTATTACTTGTCCTCAAGTAATTTTAATACTAAATAAAAATAATGATTTCTATAATAGAATTTTTCAACTCAAATAATATATGAATTAATTTTAAATAACATTATAATAAAGTTAAATAGAAATATTTCTAAGTAATTTCAATTAATTTTATAGAGATAAGATTATTTAGTTATTAGGTCTAAGATTTCTAGCTTTCCATTTATTTCAGGAAAGACTATATTAAAAATTAATAAATTACTTAAGATATTTAGATGATAAGAAATTCAAGAAAACTCTATTTAGTAAAATACCAATCCATAATATAAGTTTAGAAATATAGTTAAGTTTTACCTTTTAGGTTGAATCCATTGAAGCCAATTTTTGATAAGACATCTCCTCAAGCTTCTCCTCACTTATATTTTTCTTTTCTTTTCTTTTCTTTTTCTTTTTTTTTCTTTTTCATTTCTTTTTCAAGTGAGGATTATTGTATCTGGAAAGCCTGTTAATAATTTTGAACTTCAATTTCTCTTCCTAAATTTGAAACTTAAAATACTTCTTTGCTTATATATATTTCATAATTTTTACTTCATTAAGTTTCTATCCTTTCTTTTTCATCTATATACTTAAGAATTTCCAATTTTTAGAATATAGTTTCCCTTACTTTAAATAGTCTACTATATTCTTATTCCTTTTAACTAAATATCTTCTTCTATTAATTAATTAAATCACTAGAAGTATTTTTTTAACTTTATATAATAATTAAATAAAGCAACTCATATTTATTGAATTGAAAATTACTATAGAAAATCATTTAATAATTTTTGAAAATAGAATTTGAGAACAATTTAATAATTAAATTTGTATTTTTACCTACCCCCAAACTTAAATTTTTCTATCATCTACTATATAGTGAAAAAGGAAAGTATATAAATAAAATTCATCATACCTTTGAGTTTTAGGTATTTCTTTTCTTTGAAATTTTTGCGAGGCTTTTTCATTACTTACAGAACACTTGTCTTGTTAGTATTCTTCCATATATAATATTTAAAAAGAAAGTGCAGGGATGAAAATTTTTAAAATAAGTATCAAACATAACATAGAAAACTTAATTTGTCACTCACATACATATACGATAATACATTAAAGAAAAACTAACATCCTATATATATAAAAATTTGCAACTAATTTAACACACATAAGAAATTTAACATCACTACTCGACGAAACAAACAAACATATCAAATCCAAAGTCCATGAGAAAGTACTTAAAATATTACACATAGAAATAATAAAGTTTGCAAAACAACACATCTAAACAAACCGAACAAACTAAACAAAGACTACAATCTTTGGCATTAAAATCCCAGAGCTATGTCGTCTCCACGATCTCCAGTGCTGAGAAGGCGAGCATCTTCGGTCTTGTGTATATCGGGGGCACTCGGGAAAGACAACATCTAAATCACCACTCCTATAACGACGCTCGGCTTCATAGTATGCAATCTCGTATTCCGAATGTCGCGGAGATATTCGCTATCATAATCGTGTCTTCTCTCCAGAGCCTCCAATTCTTTGATCTATATGCTCGAATCTTCTTTCCATATTTTCTCCAAATAACTCAAAACTCTTTCTACTCAGGGTTAATTCATTCATCAGATCTTGAAGGGTAGGAGTAGTGTACTGAGGGGGTGGTTCATAACTAATAGAGGGTATATCTCTACTTGAAGAAGGTACATAATCCCTTGTCCCAGATCTTCATCCTTCGTGGGATTCATATTTATTTATATTAGCCTGAGTTAGGGGTTTCATAGGCTCTATCCATTCCTCATCATCTCTTGCCTCTATCCCAGATAATTGGCGAAGTGCATAGATAAGACCGGGATGTCCTAGTCCTCCTCCACTTTCATTTCAGCGATGGCTAATATGTTTTTATATATAACATTTCCCACATTAATACTCTTACGGTTACGAATACACAAATTCGGAAGCTGCATCATCTCTTGTTACCTCACTATGGTGGTAGGTAGGTAACAAAGTAGAGCAAATAAAATAATGCCGAGGCTTTTGATGTTGCATTTAGCATAGAAAGAGGAAGTTTACCCGTTCTCGCTGCTTTATCTTCCGGACTCCTTTCCCATCGGTGAGAAAGTCAATCACCTCTTCTAATGGTCCTTACCATAGTTCCAAAAGTTTCATATTCGCTCCAGGTGTCTTGAACTTCATAATATGCGTTTATTCGCAACGCAGTAGAAATCTACGAAAAATCCTCCCTAACTCTAACCTGGTGCATCTTCCGCCTGTGTTAAGTTTGTATAAAATTCATTCACAACTTCTACAAATTGCTTTCGTTGGTAACGAAATAGAAGTTTTCCCATCCTCGCTCCTTTATAACTCGCTCTACTTCTCCTCTGGATTCTTGAAAACTCGATCTTGTATGCACTTTCTTGCTTGAATATTTTGAAAATATCGTGTTTGTGCTTTCGCATTAATGAATCGAGTTTCGTCGAAATCTAATCGTCACTTTTGTCGTGGAGCCATTTCTCGTTACGTGAAATTTACAAAATTTTTAACTAAACTCCAAAATATTACTAAAAGGCTTCCCACAACAACTAAAATCCATTTAAATCGATTTCTATGAAATTCTTCCAAGTATTTTCTTCACATTTCAAAATTTTTCAAAATATCCCGAGTGTAAAAGAAATCGATGGTGAAAAACAAAAATTTTTGCATAGGAGTGAAGCTCTTACCAAGGGAAGATGAAATCCGGTGTCAAAAAGTGTTGAAATCGCTTCGAATCCAAGATCTCTCAAGCCACTAGAGTCGGTTTTTTCAAAAATTTGAGGAAAGGGATGATGAATAGTGTTGGTTGACTGGTCAAATATAGGTCTTTTTGCGTTCTCGCTGTCAGCGAGATTTTTCTCGCCGTCGGCGAGCTAATTAATTCCATAAGGCAAAAGTTTCGGGAAAAATCCGCCGTCGGCGAGCTCGGTCTCGCTGTCAGCGGGTTTTCTCATTGTCGACGAGATAATTCTCGCCGTCGGCGAGGTCCCAAAAATTTCAATTTTTGAATTTCGAAAATCATTTTCAACCTCGAATTTCTATTAATCAATCTTCCGATCACTTAATTTTAATATTAATAAGAAGATTAGGTACTATACTTGCAAAAATTCACACAAAACAAACAAAATAACTTTATAAATGAAATCCATCCAACTTACAACTTTCATACTAACAACTTCACACATACTTAAATTAATTGTTTAAATCCATACTACTCAGCATCGTAATCCAAACCACAACACTCTAAATGCTGAGAAATAACAATTTACATAAAATCTCATCAAATCTAAAGTTCGACTCATAATAAAACTTAAACACCTAAATCAAACACACACATACAAATATAACATAAACATATAAATCCTTCCTACTCTTCCGTGTCTGAACTAATATCTTCTCTGATATTCCCAATGCGACGCAGGTGCATAAATAAATTGTAGAAAGGCTCGAAAGGAATTCGCAGATAGATTCTTCATTAATCCATCCTTTCTGTCTTAGTAGATGAATAAAACTAGCCTCCGGATGTCCAGGTATGATCAAAGTGCTCCTTCATTCTCCAATCGATATGATCAAACATATCGAGAGATATTGTCGACGGAATTCATCACATTTTGCAATTCTTTCTCCAATCCTTTAATCTTCTTGAGAATAAAATTAGTCTTATCGGTAATAGGTCTTGCTAAAGGATTGTTACGTGATGCTCTGTCGAAATAACGGTGATCTCATCATTGTTATCCAAGTGGGAAACATATCGGTAGGATCCGGGGGTTTACATGGTAAAAGTACTTTTTCCCAAGCCTCATAAGAAACTTGGTATCGATCGCATAAAGCAAATATAGTAGATGGGTGTCCAAGTCCATGCACCGACCCATGCACGATTAATCCCAATGCGGACTTTACTATTATTGATCCAACATCGATAGGTAATCCAATTTGAATACGGTAGTTTAAAATAGCGCATTCCTTTGAAACTTTATTTACTCTCATGGTAGGTAATAATTTTGATGATATAAAGAAATGCCGAGTGCTTTGAGACGAGGGTTTAGAAGTGATGCGAGAAAAACTAACATACCGTCTTCTCGTAACTTCCAATCATCCGGTTTATCGATCGTATATCTATAGATCTCGTTCATATTATATCTTGAAGGCACTGAAAGTTGGAATAGTGACAAACGGTAGGTATTTTCATAGAAAACAATTCATTTACCCTTGCAGGAGTAAATGTTACCCATCTTCCTCGACGTACACATTTCCATGGCTGATCGCATGTAAATTAGAGTAAAACTCTTTATTCTCGGTATAACTACGACGGAAGTTGTATAACAAAATACCTCCCAATGCTTGATGTGCGATCATTTCTTCGATTTTTGTAGTAGCATTCTCTACTCCTCTATTGACGAATCCTCTTTCTTTGATAAGTCTTTTCTTCATCAAGCCTTTGTTGAAGATTCGTTGTGCTCTCCGAACTAACAAATTTTCGTCGATTGAAAACTTCGAGTTTTGTGATTTCTAGGAATTTTGAGGCCATTTTGGATGGAATGGATTGGTCTCTAGTCGTTCCTAAGGAAGAAAATGGTGTAAAATCGGATTTGGAATAATTTCTTACGAAGGAATGGCTTAGATCCATCCAAAACCGCACGAAAAATCCTTAAGAAACAAAATTTTCAACTGCCTCGCCGTCGGCGGGAAGTTCCTCACCGTCGGCGACTTAGTTATAAAACTGAATTAGTAAATGGTCCACGATCTCGTTGTCAGCGGGATCGGAGCTCATCGTATCGGTAAGATTCATAAAAATCGCCCGTTTTCGCTTTGGTCCGAATATTTTACGATCTCATCTAATAAGTTCGATTTTTGTGATGATTCTAAATAAGAATTTGAGTAGTAAGATTTATTTTAATAATATAGATTCACTAATATGTAGATATATAAAAAATAAAAGACTACTATGGGTTGCCTCCCATAAAGCGCTTGGTTTAACGTCGTCGGCCAGGCCTAGTTCGGTTAGTGTTCGGGTTGACTAAGCATTAAAACCTCTTTAAAATTTGGTCGTCTATTTTCGAAATATAGTTTTAATCTATGTCCATTTACTTTAAATCTATGTCCGTTTTTGGATCTTCGATTTCTATAGTTCCATATGAAAATATTTGAGTTACAGTGAAAGGTCCTAACCATCGATATTTCAATTTCCTAGGAAATAATTTCAATCTAGTATTATAAAGCAAAACTTCTTGTCCTGGTTCAAAATTTCTTTGATTAATCTTCCGATCATGCCATAATTTCATTCTTTCTTTATAAATCCTATCATTATCATATGATTCATTCCTTAATTCTTCCAATTCATTTAATTGTAACAATCTCTTCTCACTGAGCTTCTTTCATATTATAATTAAATTCTTTAATCGCTCGATATGCTTTATGTTCTAATTCGACTTGGTAAGTGGCAAGTTTTTCCATATATAAGCCTATAAGGAGTCATTCCAATCGAGTTTTATAAGCGATCTGTATGCCCATAATGCGATTGTCTAGTCTTATAGACCGGTCCGATCTATTAGGATTTACGAGACTTTTCTAATATATGCTTAATCTCTCGATTAGAAACTTCAGCTAATCCACTAGTCTGTGGATGATAAGCAGTCGATATCTTATGCATAATATTATACTTTTCCACTAGTTATTGAATGTATTTGTTTCTAAAATGAGTTCCTCCATCAGTGATAATCACTCTCGGCATTCCAAATCTAGTAAAAATATTTTTCATTAAAAATTTTGAAACACTTTTAGCATCACACCTAGATAAAGCTTGTGCTTCAATCCATTTGGAAACATAATCAACAACTACTAATATATATGAGTTTCCAAATGACGAAATAAAAGGTCCCATAAAATCTAATCCCCAAACATCAAAAATTTCAACTTCTAATATAAAATTCAGAGGCATTTCATTTTTTTTTGAAATGTTTCCTACTCTTTGGCATTTATCGCAGGTTTTGATATATCTATATACATCTCTAAATAGAGTAGGCCAGTAGAATCCAGTTGTAGAATTTTATATGCGGTTTTATACGTCCCAAAATGTCCTCCAAAATTAGAATCTTGACCTTTTTGAATAATTGGTTCAATTTCTTCATAAGGCACACATCTTCTAATAATTAGATCCTTACATTGCTTATATAAGTATGGTTCATCCCAAAAATATGATTTAGTATCGTGAATGAATTTTTTCTGTTGTTGTGAAGTTAACATAGGTGGTAAAATGTCACTTACAATATAATTTACTATATCAGCATACCAATGTATTTTCAACTCATTAATATTATAAAGTTGTTCATCAGGAAAACTGTCTAAATTTTCATTATCAACATTAGATAATTCATGATTTTCTAATCTTGATAAATGATCAGCAATTTGATTATTAGTTCCCTTTTTGTTAACTATCTCGAAATCAAATTCTTGCATTAATAATATCCATCCGATTAATCTTGGTTTAGAATCCTTCTTTTGCATTAAATATTTTATAGCGAGAATGATCGAGTATGCACTAATGCATTTAGTTCCTATTATATAATGCCCAAATTTATTAAAAGCATATACAATTGCTAATAATTATCTTTCGGTAATTGTATAATTTATCTCGGCATCATTTAGAGTTTTACTTAGCGTAGTATATAACTTTGAAAATCTTATCATATCTTTGCCCAAGAGCTGCTCTTATAGCATAATCACTAGCATCACACATAAGCTCAAATGGTTTCTCCCGGTTAGGTGAAACTATTATAGGTGCTTGTAATTAATTTATTTTTTAATAATTCGAAAGCATTTAGGCATTCGGTTGTAAATTCAAATTTCTTGTCCTTTTCAAGAAGTTGGCATAGAGGTTTAGTAATTTTTGAAAAATCTTTAATATACGCTTTGTAAAATCCAGCATGTCCAAGAAAACTTCTTACCCCTTTTACCGTAGTTGGAGGTGGTAATTTAGCTATTACTTGGATTTTTGCAGGGTCTACTTCCATGCCTTTTTCTGAAATTGCATGCCCTAATACAATGCCGCCTGTAACCATAAATTGACATTTCTCCCAATTTAGAACTAAATTAGTTTTCTCACATACTTCAAATACCTTTTTCAAGATGATTTAGGCATGTGTCAAATGTTGTTCCAAATACAAAACAATCATCCATAAATACTTCTATTCCATTATCAATTAATTTACTAAATATAGACATCATACATCTTTGGAATGTTGCAGGTGCATTACATAATCCAAAAGGCATTCTTCGAAAAGCGAAAGTTCCATAAGGACTAGTAAATGTAGTTTTATCTTGATCCTCGGGAGCAATTTTTATTTGATGATAACCGGTATATCCATCTAAGAAACAAAAATATTTATGTCCGACTAATCTATCTAACATCCGAGTGCAGAAATGGTAAAGGGAAGTGATCTTTTCTAGTGGCTGAATTTAATTTTCTATAATCGATACATATTCGCCATCCGAGTAACTTGTCTTATAGGGATAAGATCATTATTTTCATTAACTTTGACAGTCACCCCTCCTTTTTTAGGTACACAGTGAATTGGGCTTACCCAAGCACTGACAGAAATAGGATATATAATATCATTATCTAACCATTTTAAAATTTCTTTCTTGACTACTTCTTTCATTATCGGATTTAATCTCTTTTATGGATCAGCTTTAGGTTTATGTTCATTATCTAAAATAATTTTGTGCATACGGATTGAAGGACTAATTCCTTTAATATCTGCTTAAAGTCCGACCAAAAATTTTCTTATACTTTTTTAACGTATTTAAAAGTTTTTGTTCTTGAGATTCATTTAACTCGGATGAAATAATAGCTGAGTAGAGTTGAAGAATTTTCTAAGTAAGCATATTTTAAATGATTAGGTAACATTTTTAATTCGAAGTTCGGGAGGTTTAATAATTGATGGAACTATATTCTTTTCGGTGTTTTCGTGTTATCCAAAAATTCAAATTTTTCTTGAATATAATCTAATTCTTCATTTATCTCGGAATTTTCAATTAATTCAATATTTTCTTTTTCTAATTTCTCTTCATAATATTCTTTAAAATGTTCTTTTTGTAAATGATCGAAGTACTTCCATTCGAAAACACTCATCATCTTTTTCTAGCGCGGGATATTTCATTGATTTAGCAATATTAAAAGTTACTTTTTGGTCATTTACTCTCATAGTTAATTCTCTTTTACGAACATCGATCATAGCTTTTCCAGTGGTTAAAAATGGTCTTCCTAAAATGATAGGAATTTCTTTATCTTCTTCCATATCTAGAACAATAAAATCTACAGGGAAGATAAATTTATCCGCTTTTACTAATACATCTTCAATAACTCCCTTGGGATATGTAACAGAACGGTCAGCTAACTGAAGAGTTACTGAAGTAGGTGAAATTTATCCCAATCCTAATCTTTTAAAAATTGATAGAGGCATTAGATTGATGCTTGCTCCAAGGTCACACAAAGCTTTTCCATAGAATTTTTCTCCAATAGCGCAGGGTATAGTGAAACTACCGGGATCTTTTAATTTTTCGGGAAGTTTTTTCGAATAATAGCACTACACTCTTCACTAAGTGCAACCATTTCATTATCGGTAAATTTTCTTTTTTTATTTAAAATATCTTTCATGAATTTTACATAGTTTGGCATACGTTACAAAGCTTCTAAGAAAGGAATATTTATCGTTAATTTCTTCAAAATTTCAAGGAATTTAGCAAATTGTTTGTCTTTTTTATGTTGAATTAGTCCTTGAGGAAATGGTGGTGGAGGTTTTTCAATAGGAATTTTCATTGGTCTTAAAGGATTTTCTAAGTTTTGATCTTGTTGATTCTTTTCCTTTTCAATTTCCACTTCCTCTTTTTGAGTTTCAAGTTCTTTCTGAATTCGAGGTTCTAATTCTTTTCCACTTCGTAATTCTATCACTTTAATTTGTTCATTTCCCTTGTCCTTAGGATTTATTTCTACATTACTAGGAAATGTTCCAGGTATTCTATTATTAAGTGCAGTAGTGATATGCCCAAGTTGATTTTCAATATTTTTTATAGCTGTTCCTTGATTTTGTAATTGATTTTCTTGTATTTGTAATTGATTTCCTTGATTTTGTAAATGTTGACCCATACTTAATATTAACTCTTCTATAGATAATTTCTTATCTTTAAATTGAGGGTTATTATTATTAAATCCAGGTGGATAATTAGGTTTATAATTAGGATTTCCTTGATTAGATGGATTTCCTAATTGTTGTGTCATATTATTCATCCATGGTTGATTAGTTGTATTATTATTATTCCAATTAAAATTAGGATGATTTTTCCATCCAGGATTATAATAATTTGCATAAGGATTATTGGGTCTGTTGTGTTGACCTCATTTTTGATGAGGTCTTCTCCTCTTCTTTTAGTGCTTAGGATCTAGCCTTAGGCTTTTCCTTTGACTATCTTAGAGGATTAGGATTGGGACCCACCTTTTTAGAAATTCAAACCACTCCTAAACTCCTGCAAACTCCACAAACTTGATTGTAGACCCCTAATCACCTAGAGGGTTGAAATCAAATGTGGAAGTTTAAAGGATGAGTTCCTATAGGACTCTTTGGCCTTAGGGCCCTTACCAGGTGGCTACAGTGCAGTGAAGGGTTGACTTGCACACACACTACACCTACACACTACACTTTCACACACTTCCTAAAAACACACCCATACCAGACTTGACCTCCGACTCATGTAGGTGATTCACATGGATGGTCCTTAACCCCTAAGCCCTCGGCTAAGAGGGTTAGGAACAACATAGTGGATGCCTCGAATGAGTCCCTTCATGGCTCATATGGGCTTGATATGGCTTCATGGCTCAACCAAAATGACTTCTTTCCACTTACATCCACCCAATCTTCAATTTCCCAAATTTTCGATTTTTGACCCGGGACCCTACACCGCTAACTACCCAAAACCACTTGAAACTACCCGAATTTCTCGAAAATTTCCAAATTACCCAAAATTCTCTAAAATCAATCCCAAACATTTCCACATCACTCAAATTGATCATCCATACCCAAAAATACCAAAAATTCCAAGAAAACCTCCCAATACCCTCCAAATACCCAAAATACCCCTCTTAGCCAAAAAATCCAAAAATTCAGAAAATTCCCAGAAAATTCCAGAAAATCCCAAATATTCCTAATTCCATTTTGTTCAACTACACCATGGGCCAATTTTGTCAATTTACCCCACTTTTATCAAAACCCCGATTTGACCCGTTTTAACCCTAAGTGAACCCGATGTCAAACCAAACCTACCCAATTGACCCAAATTCTGGTCCAATTCAATTCTAAACTTCAATTCAACATCCCCAACACCAATCTAGACCAAATCCAAGCCCAATTTGATTGACATTTGGATCCAATTTCACTTTTGGCCTTAAAGCCCGATTTGGACCCATGACCCAAACTTAACCCAAAACTCACCCGATTCAACTCAATTAGCCCCAAATCTTTTCTAAACCTTCCTTAACATCCCCATAAACAAAACACTAACATGATTTGCCCAAAAATTAGACCCAAATCCCACTCAAATTCAACCCAAAGCTAAAAGGCCCATTTTTGACCTAAACCCAAACCTAACCCAAATGAGCCCGAACCCCAAAATCAAAACCCAACCAAAGTCAAAACCTCTTTGAAACACTCCCATAAATATTTCTCAACATTAATTTTACATCAATTTCAACCCTAGCCCAACATTGGCCCAACTTGGCCCACTTGGACCCATATAGGCCCACTTACGAATAAACCGAAATTCGAACCAATTCGACTCCAAATCACACCAAATTGACTCCAAGCCCTTCATAGAACATCCATAAACCAATTATGACATTTATTTGACAAGGCCTTTCACAAAATCTTTACCCAAATGCCCATCCTAAAATCAAAAAGCCCATTTCCCTTAAACTTTCCTAAAAGCCCACTCCCTTCGAATTCAAAAGCCCAAATTCATCCAAAGCCCACATGACACTTCCTTTCATCATCCATTTAATCAAAATCACCCCTAAGTTTCAAAATCATCAATTAAACCATTCCAAATCAAGCTTCATGCAAATTTTCACCAAAATATCCAAAATTCTTAAAACCCATTTTTATGAAATTGACCCGACCTTTTCCCAAGCCGAATGGAGCCATGGAGCCATGCACAAGCCATATGCAAGCCATGAAAGCCTCTTTACATGTCACCATGCCATTTTGGGCAAAAGGAGGAGACTCTTTCCTTAATTCCTAAAGGTGATTAACCACTCCCATGATTCCCCTTAACCATGCTTATGCCTAATTGTGCTTGGATGGTGACTTGACCCTGCGATTATGCTGAGCCGAATCACTTTTCCCTCGACGAAACCAGGCCTTGGGTGGTGCACCTAGCCCGAATGGGGGGGTTGACCCATTTAGGTCCAAATTTAGCCATGCCCCCATTCCATCTAAATCAAACCCTTTACACATGGCCAATGCTTAATTGATTGCACTAAGCTCGACCACGACCTCCCGACCAAGATGGTGACCAATGCTCGGCCGGCCGGTCACCGGGCCGCGGGAAAACACCATGGCCGAGAGCTCGCATGTGAGCCGACATTGAAATTCTCCCTTGCTTGAGCTGCCCCATGCTTAGTGGTCACCATGGTCGTTCTTCTCCTCACCGGAGCGAGTGATCCCGAGCCCTAACTCCCCACGGGAGGCCTCCGCACCCTCTCTATTTAAACTCCGCCCCTCTCGGCCATGAGTAGAGCTGAAAACAAAACCTTAAGGAAACTACGCAAAATTGTTCCGGACTCCTCCCCATACACAGAGCACTTGATCCCAGGTGAGATCCCCCTGCCATTTCTTCTCTGCGAGCTCGATTTCGAGTTGAAATTCCACCCAAAACCAGGACACTTCTCCGCGGTGAGCCAATCCCCAAATTGATTGGTTCTACACCTTCACCGGACCGAGGGAAGGTGTCCACGCAGCAAAAGCCCCATCTCCGGGCCACCCGGTTGCTCCGGCCTCCGAAGCTTTGTGATCGGGCTTGGTCGAAATCACATCTGAGACGATTCACGGGACCGGGAGACTTCATGCGGAGCTTGCGGGATCCGATCGAAGGTGCAACAACTCTCGGATCGAAGCCGCACTTCTGCGAGCAAAGGTATGAACTAATTCTTCATCCCGAGCTTCGGAGATTCTCCATTTCAAATGCCTTAATTTCGATGCATGATAACGCAGTATAGATGTGTTCGTCTCTTGAGAGACGAATCCGTAGAGCATAAGAACATAAAAATCCGTTGAGTATCGAGTGAGATCTTAGGGATTTAGTGTGGACGGCTCTCGGGTGAGGACGCTCGGGGACGATGAACGGATGCGCGTCCATTTAATACACGCGCGGACGGACGGCTCGGATGTTGTTGGACCGGGAGACGGTACGAGAACCGCGGGGCCCGGGTGGCCGACTCGGATGGCGGCGTCGAATGGGAGCGCGACGCGTGTGAGTTCGGAGATGCCGAGGATGCGGCGGCGCCGCGTGGATAAATAGAAAAATAGGGTAATTTTCTATTTATTTAATTCCCTAAACTTGGAAAATTCATAACTTTGTGTAGGAAAATCGGAAAAATAAAAGAAAAATACCCTCTTGCTCGGTGAATGAGAGGAGAATAATGTGGAAAAGAAATCATTTAATTTCATCAAGTATTTTATTTTTAGTAATTTATTTACTCTCTGCATACATTTAATTCTCCATGCATGTATACAATTCACCATGGCATGAGACCATAGGACTTTTGAAGCCTCTGAATTTGGGAACATTCCCTGAATTTTCCAAAGTCAGAGGCCATCCTATGAAGAGTTATTGATTTTTCAAATTCATGTCACTGTTTTGAGTATTTTAATTCTAATAAATAGCATGTTGTGAAATAAATTCTAGGAAAATTTGGTGATGTTCCTTATGACCAGAGAACCCTAGGAAAAATAGGACTTGAGTTAGTCCACTCAAAACAACCCTAATTGGCTTAAACACTTAAAATAGGTCTCTAATTAATTAGAGTTAACCATAGATCAAATTGACTTGAAATCAATTCTCCACTGACCTTTAGGATCATAGGAACCCACCATAAAAATTTGAGGTCAATTGGACTTGGTTAGCCCTACTAATTGGGTTGATTAAGCCACTTAGTCATTTTAAACTTTAAAAATTCATAACTTTCAAAATATCTTTCAAAAATTCACCAAATTGGTTTTGGAGTCTCTCTGATATCGGGGAGTTTAAGAAAATTAAAATTTCAATTTTCTAAGAAAGTTGATTTTTAATATTATTTTAATATTTTTAAATAATTAAAAAATAATAAAAATCACAAAAATAATAAAATTCACCAAAATGTCACATTTTGAATTTTAATCACTTAGGAACAAATCCCATATTTTTCCTAGGTCTACTTAGTGAGATATTAAATTTTAAAGCTCTAGGGTAATTTTAAAATTAAAAAAATGTATTTTCTAGTATTTTCACTAAAATAATTATAATAAATCATATAAAAATCAGAAAATTGCAAAATTTGATTCTCTGATTTCTTTGATATCAGAGAGATTTTTGAAAAATATAAAATTCATTTTTCAACATTTATTTTATTTTTAAATTAATTAACACTCTAAAACTTAAAATAATTATAATAAAAATAATATAATTCAAAAAATCACCAAAATTAGTCCAAGTGGTCCCCTGGTCATTAGGAATTTCCCCTAATTTTCTTAAGGACAGAAACTTTCCCTTGGTCATGTTATCAAATTTTCCTTGAAAATCTATATTTTCTACTAAAAATAATTATATAAATAAATTAAATACAGAAAAATCACATTTTCTCCTCTCATGTCTTTATTGACATATGAGTGAAGTCAAATAAAAATTTCAAGTTCATTTGAGTTCAATTTAGTGATTTATGAAATTATTAGGCTTGAAGGGTAAAATGGTAATTAAATTTTAACCCTTAATTAAAACTTTAGGTTTAATAAAAAATTAACAAGTAAAATATTTGATCCTAATCTTATTTGGATGATTGAAATTTAAATAATTAAAGGGTAGAAACCCATTGAAGCAATTTAAAATGATTAAACCTTAATTAAATAATTGATTAAATTTGGAAGAATAATAAAATTGGAATTATTAAAATAGGGATATTATTAGGAAGAGATTTATTCTTTAATTTAAAAATCCCTAAATTTAATCATCTCATTAATATTCAACTCTTAATTAAAATGATAACTCAAATTTAAAATATTAAAAGACTTAATCATTAAACTAAAATTAAATCATTAAACTCTTTCAAAAATTTCAATTAAAATTAAATTAAATTAAGTAAATTAAATTAAAATTAAATTAAATTAAATTAAGATTAAAAGTTGAATTAAATTAAATTAAATTAAATTAAATTAAATAAACAAATTAAATTAAATTAAATGAATTAAATAAATTAAATTAAATAAATAAAATTAAATTAAATTAAATTAAATTAAATTAAATAAATAAATTAAATTAAATAAATAAATAAATTAAATTAAATTAAATTAAATTAAATTAAATTAAATTAAAAATTAAATCAAATCAAACTAAATTGAATTAAATTGAATTAAATTAAATTAAATTAAATTAAGTTGAATTAAGTTGAATTAAATAACATCACACTAAGACATAAAGAACTCAAAAATAAATCTAAGATAACTTGAACACTTATTCCAAACTTAAATCATTAATTTGAACTTAAATTTGAATCACAAACCATTTGAACACCAATTTACCCTCAAGAGCTTTAGTTATCATAACTCCTAAACGAGAATATAAAATGAAATGTTACTTCACTTATAGGATATTCAAATGTCTAGTTCATTGAGACGAGTTAACAAAAATTGAAAACCTCGGACGATCGATTCACTTACACAATTAAATTCATTTGGACTTAAAACAATCTACAGAATATTGAAAAGATGTTTAAGATTCTTCTTAAGCACTTCCTCGATATGATAGGATATTTATAGAACGATTGAACTTAGTTGTTCTTTGATGAAGAAAATCGTCTTGAAGCCAAAAACACAAAGAACCTAGACGTCGTAGGAAATGACTAGACTATAGGATTAGGAATTTGGTAGAAAACCATAACCCTTTCCCTTAGCTTTACTAGGAACTTGCTTAAATATTCTAATTGTGTTTTAAGTGCAGTTTGGGATGACGGGAAGACCCTCAGAGTACGCTTTTATTTTATTGCGATTTACTTTACGACAATTTATTTAATTGCATCGCACTTATTTTTCTTGCATGATAAAACAACGGTTGCATGAAAACCTACACCTTTAGGGCGAAACCAAAGCTGAAACCCATAACTAAATTAAAAGACACTACAAGATAAAACTCACCTCCACAACATTTCGAAATATAAGACGACTCGAAATTTAATCACAAACGGAACACAAAACTACGATTACAACTAAATTAAAACGTCTTGTTGGATGATCGGGAATACCTCGGATGATGTAACCTACGTGTTGCTAACGGGATTTCCACGGTCTAAATGAAAGTGTGGAACTCATTCGGTTGAGTTTAGCAAATTCATACGGACTAAGTGAATCCGATAAAAATAATGATGCGGAAGGATGGAACAGTGGGATCTTAGCCGGTGTTGTTATAATCAACTTTAAGATTCGTTTTAATTAAAACACAAAAAACACTTGGAAATTAAGACTTCTCTAAACCAAAACACTTTTCTCATCTCTCGATTTATGATTTCTAAAACTAAACCTCTGCAACAACAAGGAGCTCGGAGCATGGTGGGCGGCACGGCCATCGTCGTCGGCAAAACTTGAACCTACTTCGACAAAACTTTCCTAGAGTTAAACAACAAAGCCATAGGACTTCGAGGTAGTTTGCCTAGTGCAACATAAATCCTCGACTCTTCGTTAGGCATTTGCATGATCATATCATGTAAATTAAGCCTAATCGGTTTTAGGATTCCGAGGTAGTCGTTCGATACGACATAAACCCTCACATCTTCCGAGCAATTTGTATGATTCTATCATATAAATATAAGCCACTAATTAACTAAAATTGGCAAGATTAAAACATTAAATAAACATTAGGACTTTCCTAAATCCAAGCGAAACAATAGGATAGTCGGGAAATTACGAAGTCCGCTTCGAATCCGTAATTTCTCCTACTTTTCTTCCTTTGAATTTCCAAAACAAAATGTTCCAAACTTGATCCATTCCTATTGAAACCCAAAATTCAATCCCTTGAAAACTTAAACTTTGAAATTCTTGAGAGCGAGAATTATTGATTATTATCGAGAGTTTTCTTAGGTGATTCATGTCACTTAAGATGTAATTAAGCTATAGGGGCTTGCCCTTATAGGGAATTTTAAAGAACCCGAGTAATATAAACCTTGTTTAATATTTTCATATTAAGCGAGGAATTTGTCGGCTTATAAAATTGGTTCGCGGACCAAACGGATGTCATGAAATCTTCTAGTTTATTTAGCAGAGCCCCACCATTAACGAGTGTGTCTATCCTTAGGGATAGATACACGGTTTGTGATGCGGTGCTCGTTTATATAAACTATTTGGGATGTGAGATCGGTTTGATTTCATATCTTAAAATCTTCGAATTTAAAATCATTTTCAAAATCAAATACTACTTTTTCAAATTATTTATCTAAACTAAATTTAAAATTCGCCAGACAACTTCGTTAGGCGACCCCTTTTAAAATATCACACGACCTAAAAATAGTGCGAACAACTTCGGCGACTCCGCTGAGGACAAATTCCTCTCTCCATTCTAATCGGACAATTCCGCTTTCGAAAATCGGTAGTGCATCCATGTCCCTTATGGATCAAACTACCCTTCTCTCCGTTGGGATACTATGTTCATTTCCACCTTGAACAAGTATAACCAACATTCTCTCGAATTTAGGAGCCATTTGTTTAGACACCCCTAAACGAGAGAGGTTCCGAGATCCTTTACCTCATTTACGAGGTGGGGTGGACCCCGATAGGTGTTAGTTTAGGAGTGATCCTTCGAGTCGAGAAGTCTTGCTTAAGACTCTCTTTTCCTTTCCAACTCCGATTCAGATTCCTTACCTTCTCTATACCTTTGAACACTCCGTTCTAAATAAACGAACTCTCTAATAAGTGATTCTTTTAATAAGTGATTCCTTCTTATAAATACATGAACAAGAATGAGTTCGGACTCTTTTCAATTCTTTTCTTTTTGTCCTAAAGAAAAGAAGCATAACTTGGGACTGACAACCAGAATCTACCTACGCGAAATGGAAGCCCCGAAGCCGATTTTCTCTTTTACCGATGGATTGGACCTCGTTGTCTATAAGGATGAAGTTGCCGACAATGGAATCATCCGATTTGGACGAGGATTTGAAAACACGAACGTCGAGATCACCGACGTCTCCCTCTTTGCAGCGATGAACAAGGTATACGGCCGAGGAGCCGGCGCGAGTTCGACCTTAGGTCGACCCGAGAATTCCCTCCCCTGCAAAGGATCCGGACTAAGAGGAATACCGATGTCCATAGAAGGACTGTTATCTCTACCCCACTTGAGTCTAGTTGTTTCTGCACCTACCTCGACTTTTGCCGAATCAAAGGGGAAAGAAATCCGGAATTATGATGGACACGTTACGTGGAGGGTACGGATCTTCTGTAAGACCTTCGTTTTCGAAATCGGGTCCGGTTCGAAGATTCCGTCACTAACGAAGACCCGAAGAAGAAACGAGAAATAGAAGGATCGCTAGAGAAGCAGAGCTGCTTGAAATTGCTTTCTGGAGGAAATTCCGGAAGCTGCCGGAATATACCGCTGCTGAATACATACCACTCTTGGGAGGAAGCGGGGTTTCATCCCCTCTCCGCGCAGAAGATGAAGAAAACATTCGCAAGATTCTTTGCCAATTACCACGACCCGCATATTACAACGATAGCGCAAGAAAAGAACTAGAACTACGCCGTTTGCTCGACTGCGAACTTTGGTAGAAAAGTTAGCAAAGAAGGAAAAGCGCCCGTATCGGAAATTCTACGAAGGATAGGGCGGGTGCCGGTCGAATCCGTCTTGGGCCCCGAGTAGAACCCGCCATCATGACGGAAAAGCCGAGTAAAAGAATGAAGGCTAGTCCACTGTTGTCGTCTCGGGATTACAGATTAGGGAGGATACCACCTTCCGACATTTGGCAGACGAGACCATACAGTCCTGAGACCTTCGTTGCCAGAAGGATGGTATGGCGTCCCTTCTCTGGGCGATTGAGATTGAAACGACGGCCGAGAAAGAAAGTCTCGCCGGGAGACTTGAATGCGAAGAAAGTGTTCACCGCGATGAAGGGGACTCGTGAGAAGGGGACCGGCGAGCTATCGCACGACAACCACGAAGACACACGAGAAAGCCCCGCTAGAAGATGCCATGGAAAAGTTGAGAGCCGATATCCAGACGATTGGCGAAAGAAGAGAAGAAAAGTTCGGAGACGAGATTGATTCATCGGAATTCATGGACGACGAATACGTAGAAATCAACATGGTTGAGACACGAGCTTCATCGGCTTCGCAAGGTGCTCCTGCGGCGCGAAAGAGAGGACCCGGGCGATGAGAAGGTAGCTTCGGGAAAAGACGACACGATCGCTCGAATGGCGAAAAGGATGAAAGAGATGGCCGTAGCTGCGGCCACTCTCCGGAGTCGAAGTACAACCACGAAGGAGACACCCCCGGAGGTCATTCACATTGTAGACGGAGGAAAGGAGATTACATCCGTCGATGGGGATGATCGAGTGAAAAGGATGCAACACGAAGTATGATTCTCGAAAAGGATATCAAGAACTTGGTGGAACGGCGGAGTGCGAGAAGCCTTAGCACAATCGAAGAGCGGGACATCCATTCGGACGGGTAGACCTTACCCGGGAAGAGTTCGACGACGTCCGATACCGAAAGGCTTCGTACCACCTCCGTTCGAGACCTTCGACGGGCCGGGAACCCCGACGGCATGTGGCACACTTTCGTGCCGGTTGTTGCGATGCGGCGGGAGCGATGCATTACTCTTCCGACGGTTCGTCGGCGGTACGTCGAGAATCGCCTTCGGCTAGTATGCGGGAGTACCAAATGGTTCGGTAAAGACGTTCTCGAGCTAGAGAACCTCTTCATCGAGCGATTTGCGGAGCTCGGCACCACATCACTATAGGTGATTTAGTGGTAGAAAAACAAAAGCCGAATGAAACTTTGGTGGATTACATACTTCGATGGAGGAACTTAAGCATGAAGTGTGAACCACGATTACAAGAACGGCATGCGATCGGCATTTTACTAAAAAGCATCCATGGCCCGATAGCACTTCTCCTCGAGGGATTCCTTATTAAGACTTTTGAGAAGTTGTTAAGCGAGGCGGAAGCTTGCGAGAGGAGGCGAAAGCAATTAAGTTTCAGCTGATAAAACGGATAAACGAAAGCTGTAAAGACTTTTGAAAAGAAATCCGGGATCGTTGCGGCGGTTGACGAAGGCGAGCGGCCGTCTGCGAATACCACCGAACGGCCGCGGCAACCACAACGGGATTACCGGCAACCCGGCCCGGTATCGGTCATCTCCGCGGTATGAACAACCGCCTCGTCCGCAACGTACGTTAAGGGAACTTCGAGCGGGGAGTATCAGTTCGAGAATGAAGCGATGCGAAAATGTTCCGCGGTTTGATGAAGACTCCGGATTTCCAGTTGCCGGAGCCTAAAAGACCGAGAGGAAGTCAACAAGAAAGGTGATCCCGACTTTTGCCCTTACCACAGGATGCTTGGGCACAAAATAGAAGATTGCATTACCTTGAAAAGTTGGCTTAATGACAACCTGCGGAAAGGGAATATAACGATCCCGAAGGAGTACATGAAGGAACCCCGGAAAGGAGGTTCGTCGATGTTGTCTCGGTCGATCCCATCATTCGATAGATCCACTATACGGTCGACGATGGATGGACTACCGCTTGGACGAGGTCTTCGAAAAAGATTTTAAGACGACATCCAAGCCGCTTCGGTGCGAGCTTCGATTCGAGTTTGAAACACAGTTGGCGAGTCTTATCACTTGCGATAGAAGAACCACCTCGACGGGAGACGATTGAAGAAAAGAAGAAAATTGACGAAGAAGAGAAGACCGAGACACCTAGAGGCTAGACTAGGAGCTGCTTATCTAGGATAGTTGTTTCGATTCGGGGGAGAAATCCCTCGAACCCACGACTACTGTATGATTATTTGCTCACTTCGGTGGGATCATATAATGATAAGGGTGATGGCGTTGGCTACGTTTTGGTATTTCTAACGATTACGTAACTAACGATAATCCGGATATCGATTTCGATACCAACGACAGTTCTCAAATCATACACGATCTCGACGAGCAAAATAACGAAGAAGACATCCATCGAGGAGGCTACGAGAGTTCAATGAGCAACGAATCTATTGCGAGTTTCGAGGAGCTCCGGTCAGCGATAGAGTTAGAGCCTTCGGACTGCGAAGCTAACCGGAAGAGCCTGTCATTCCGATTCGAAGAGACACGGCGAAGCTCGACGATAGATTCGGAGGAAATTACGGAAGTCGACTTAAGAAGTGGAAAAGTTCTACCTCCGAGAATGGGTCCGAAAGACAAAGGAAGCGAGTGGTTGTTCGGGAAGAACCAACCCGGCGGAAGAAATACCCATTCGAGAAGAAGCGAGACACATGAAAACAAAGTGGATTACAACGTGCTTAGCCCATCTTAGGAAGCTACCGGCCAGGCGAGCATCTACGATGCTCTCATCTTATCGAAAGGAGATGAGAGAAGCTCGATCGAGGCCTTACTTGATCCGGAAATTTGCTTAGCTCGAATGGCGGAGATTCCTTAGATGAGGTTTGCTCGTTAAAGGAACAACGAGGTGTTACCTTCGCGGACGATGACCTGTTACTTGGGACGACGGACCACAACCGAGCCAGTTGTACATTTCGATTACTGATTGGGAAGTTTACACTCTCCGAGTATTGGTGGATCCGGGAGCATCGATCGATATAATGAATCTTCGAACGCTAGCATACTTGGAAATTGATGCCCGCGAGCTCGAAGCGGACAAAATGTTATTAAGAGGATTCGACCGAGAAAGGAGAAAGAGCCCTCGGATCAATAACACTGCTAATGAAGACCGGTGACTTAGCAAAGACAACCGCGAAATTTCACATAATTGATTCGGAAACGTCATTCAACGCTCTCTTGGGCCGACCATGGATACATGAAAACGGGATGGTACCATCATCTACTACATCGGTGCATCAAATACTTACGATGGAGGGGAACGGTGCATCGAAGGTGACTTACGACCATTCTCCGTACATGAAATTGGAATCCACGAGGATGCGGCTTATTATGCACCACGAAGAAAACGATCTTCTCCGGAGATACCATAACAAATGAAGCGAAGAAGTTCGGGACAACGAAGAACATGAAGTTCTAGTCCAACGATCGCTCACCGCTCCACTTACGGCGAGATGGTGAAGGTTTCTCCACGACTCGCATCCGAGGGTCGAGGCGGGGACGAGGTCGTGGCGGAGACATTAGGACGATTGGACGAGAGGAAACCGACCATCGATGTCGATTGGGAAGATAGTTACGAAGAAGAAAAAGAAATCGAACAAGAAGCGACGACGATAAGTCGGAAGAAGCCGCGATTCGGAATCCCTCTCGAAGATGAAAGAAACGAAGAATATAAATCGATGTACGAGAAGATTAACCACTACGTACATACTTATGACCACGACCCCGATCCATTCTAATAAGGTTGAGGGTATGGAGGTCGAAGAGGTACGTAGCGGTGGTGCGAAACCCATCGAAATTCTACCGTGGTGCTCCTTCCTCCAAAGCGAAAATAATGTACAATTTGAAGATGCTACTTCATCGGAATTAATGGAATTGCCTTTTGAGTGGTACTCTCCCTGTGTTCGAAATTTAATTCGGCGTGGTTTCTTACCTAGACAATGGACGAAGAGTCGATCACAACGTTTTGAAAATTTATGGAATAACTCGGTCGTCCACTCGACTCGAAGCATGGTCTCGGATTCGGCACGGTAGGGTCGGTTGACGATGCGTGAATTTTGCTTGGTTGTCACTTGCGAATCTAATGAAAGCGCATGGAAACTACGGACGAACTCGAAGATTTACAAATTGGAGACGCTCGCTGGAATTCGAAGAAGAAATCGAATCTACGATAGATGAGTTAACGGAAGTTAACTTAGGTACTAGCGAAGAGCCTAGACCTACCTTTGTTAGCTCCTTACTCGATAAAGAAGACTCGGAAGAAATAATCGAGTTATTAATGGAATTTAAAAACTGTTTTGCTTGGAGCTACGATGAGATGCCGGGTTTAGCTCCGGAGGTCGCGATCCATAAGCTAGGGGTGGATCCTGCACTGTCCGGTCGAGACGAGGTCCGAGAAGAATGCGGCTAGAAATCGAACAACAAGTCATAGCTGAAGTTAAGAAGCTAATAGACGCTAAATTTGTCACGTGAAGAACAATACCCGAGCTTGGTTAGCCAACGTGGTACCGGTCGGGAAGAAGAATGGTCGGATCGGAATTTGTGTGGATTTCGAGAGATTTAAACGAGGCATGTCAAAGGATGAATTCCCTCTACCAATCCCGGAACTAATGATCGACATCGCTTCGACACATGAAATATTCTCGTTCATGGATGGATCTTCGAGGATACAACCGAGATAAAAATGGCTCCGAGAAGATGAAAAGCTTACGGCATTCGGAACGCCGATCGGAGTATATTCTTTACACGGTGATGCCATTCGGATTGAAGAACGCGGAGCGACCTACCGAAGAGCGATGACAAGAATTTTTGATGATCTCATCCATAATCGAGTCGAATGCTTACGTGGACGATGTGGTCATCAAAGCAAAGTAAAGGACAACCACTTGTATGATTTGAGAATTGTTTTCGAACGATTAAGACAATTTAACCTTAAGATGAATCCCTTAAAATGCGCCTTCGGCGTCACCTCCGGGAAATTCTTAGGATTCGTTGTCCGACATCGTGGAATTGAAATCGACCGGAAAAGATAAAAGCCATCTTAGAAATGCCACCTCCCGAAACCTTAAAACAAGCTACGATCTTTTCGAGGAAGGCGGCATATCTTCGACGCTTTATCTCGAGCACTGTCGGGTAGGTGTCGGCCTTTCTCGGCACTTAGTTAAAAAGGACGCCAAATTTATTTGGGAAGAGAAATGCCGGAGGGCCTTCGAGGACATTAAACGATATTTAATGACACCTCCTGTCTTAGCGACCCGGTCTCGGGTAGACCGCTAATACTTTATACCGCGGCTTTAGACGACTCTCTCGGAGCACTGTTAGCCCGAGTCGATGATGAGGGTAAAGAAAATGCTCTTTATTACCTAAGCGCGTCGTTTCTTGCCGACGGAAATAAGGTATCCCGCAATTGAAAAGCATTGTTTGGCCACGATCTTCGCCGCTCAAAGCTCGGAGCATTACATGCTTTCTCGTAAGGTCGATCGATCTCGAAGTTTAATCCATTGCGATACTTGATGACTCGTCCAACGCTTTCCGGCGGACTTGCCGGATGGTCGATGATATTATTGCAATTCGATATAACTTTCGTGCCTCTCCGTCTGCGTAAAGGGACAAGTCTTAGCGGACTTCCTCGCGGCACACCCTTTGCGGCGGAATCTCCTCTCGATGACGATCTGCAGGATGAACAAATAATGAACCTAGAAGACCATGATGATCGACGTTGGGAATTATATTTCGACGGAGCATCTTCGGCACACGAGACGAAGAATCGCAAGTGATAGTGCCGGTAAGGCGGGAATCGGGCTAATCTTTATAACACGGAGCGGGGGATGTTAAGATACTCCTACCGCTTGACGGAGCCGTGTACGAACAACGAAGCGGAATACGAAGCCCTCATAACGGAGCCCGGAATTAACCGTTCGAATGGGGATAACGGACATCGACATCTACGGGGATTCACGAGTTAATCATTCAACGGATCGCTGGACGGTACGAATTTTAAAGCCGAGACTCGAGCAATACTTCCGGTATGCCATACGAGTTGTTGGAACGGATTCCGAATGTGACGATTTACAAAATCCCCGAAGAAAACGCTTTAGCGGATGCGCTAGCTCGTCTCGCAAAAGAATTTGCTCGTTTGCAAGATGAATCGGTGGAAGTGTCGGTTCGCGGACGCCGGGTCTATCACGGCTTGACATAGACACGATACACGAATCGAGAAAAGGAAAAAGGATCGGTTGCGGCGGTGACGAGAAAACACGGAAGATTGGCGACGACCATTGATGAGACTACACGCAAACGGGAAAGCTACCGGATGATAGGTCGTTAGCTCATCGGATCGAAAAGAACTACGTCCTACGCATTAATAAACAACACGTTATACGGAAGGTCTTTTGATCGAATGTGGCTAAGGTGCCTAAGCGGGTCCGAGGCCGTGAAATTGTTAAGGAGATACACTCGGGACTGCGTGGCGCTCACCGGTCGGGTCCGAAAATGAAAATGAAAATTAAAAGACTAGGGTACTACTGGCCCTCGATGATGGCCAGCTGCATGAAAATCGCCGAAGGTCGTCACCGGTGCCGAGTGCGCGGGTGGTTCTACACCGACCTCCGAATGTGCTTACATCCAAGCAATTGCATCGTGGCCATTTGAATGTTGGGGCACGGATATAGTGGGTCCGATAGAACCACCATCTTCGAAAGGACATCGCTTCATTCTTGCGGCTACGGATTACTTTTCCGAGTGGGCGAGGCGGTTCCGCTCAGAGAAGTGAAAGCACATCGCGTCTTCTGATTTTTCGAGAACCGAGTTGTTTACCGGTTTCGGAGTGCCGCGCGAGATCATCTCGGATAATGGGTCGGCATTCGGAAGCACACAAATCAACGATTTTGTCGGGAGACACGGAATCGGCTGGCGATATTCGACAATTTACTACCCGAGAGCGAAATGGCACTAGTCGAGGCTTTTAATAAAACTCTCGTTCAAATTTTAAAGAAGACTTTGGATGATAATAAGAGAAATTGGCACGAGAAGTTGTTAGAAGCCTTATGGAGCCTGCGGACGACCTTCGAACTCCTACTCGAAGCTACACCTTACGCTGCGGTGTATGGGTCCGAGGCGAGTGTTACCTTTAGAGGTTCGGCTTCCTTCACTCGAAGTGCGATTTGCAAATAAAATCACAACGAAGAAAACGCCAAATTACGACTCGAAGAATTAGAGAGCACGGAAGGAAAAGACTTGCGGCGCAACGGAATTTAGAACTATACCGAGCTAAGATGGTTCGAAGCCCATGACAAGGCGAGTCGCCGAGAACCTTGAAAGTTGGTGATTTAGTTCTCGTTCTCGAAAGACTATTCTTGCACACCGCGAGATAGGAGGAAAATTTGAACCCACTTGGGAAGGACCGTTTGTGGTTGAAGCGGTATACTCGGGAGGTTCTACCGGTTAGTGAATTGTCGGGGAGAACGACATATGCTTCGATCGATGGACGATACTTGAAAAAGTACTACGCTACTGATGTTTCGAAGGAATGAATTCTTCGACCCTAGAAACACGGGTGAAGTGATTACTTATGAATGGGTCCGAACCCGAAAAATAATAAAATGTGCTTAAAATAAATAAAATCCGATAATAAAATTTTCCTTGTTTTCTTTTCCAAATCAAAATCTCTTTCACGATCTTATTCCACTTCATTCCTGCTAAGTTTAAAAATATAAGAATAATAAAAAAAATGTCTTTAATAAACATTTTCTTAATGTTCTTGTTCTTAGTACGACCCACGATCCTTTTCCTTGTCTTTTCGCGGGGAAATGTCGAACGGGCGGTTGGTCTCGAACTTTAAGAATGGCGTAAGCCTTGCACTCGATGAAAAGAGGGTGAAAGATGGAGCGATAATCGAGATTGACTCGGATTTCGCACCGGCGAGCCTACGATACGAGGAAAGTGAGTCGGGTCCGGTTGGTCGAGAAGACTGCCGGACATACGGTGATGAAAGTGGGTGGCCCGAGCCGCCGATCCGACAACGAAAAGAAAGACAAACATTGAAGAAGATAAGAAAATGAAGTACGTAGTCGCTACGGCGGAAGGCGAGCTTGTCGGCGCGCGCCCACGGAGATTCGAGAAGTTCGGAGAGCTACTCTCGCGGCAACGCAACGAAGAAATAAAAATCGCCGTATCCGCAAGATGTTAACTAAATTAGGCGACGGACCGGCGCGACGAGGCGATTCTTCTTGTCGGTGCATACACTTCGAGGACACGGTTCACCGGGAACTGAAGAAGGAGGCCGGCTCCTAGGATGACGGAAAGAACCGGGGAAATCTTCGAGAAGATCGGAAGAGAGAAGGCTACCACGCCACGGATAGAACCACCGATGATGCATGACCTTGTTGCGAAGCGACCCGGGGGATGTCCCGAGCAGGCATCATCCACGAGGAGCCGAGGTATGCGGGGAGAACGTGAAGGGATTGAGCCGTATATCCCACGATATGTCACGAGGCCTCGCCATCGCGAGATCATTCGGAATACGAGGCTGGAGAGAATGCGGAATGTTGAAAAGAAAACCTTTGAATACTTCGAGAGAATTAGAGGCGAGAAGAATCGATATCTTGGAGGGCCTCGAGCTACATACGGACGTATTCTCGGAGTATGAACGGCGACGAAATCGTGGATTGCATCAGGGATTTGAAAAGAATGGGCCGAGCGGGCCGCTGAGGAAAACACATACTCGGAACCCGGAGATGGATGCCGGGGAAAGGAAGAATCACGATACTGATGTGGATCTTTGTTACAACTTTGCGGAAGACAGGAAGGGAAACCCACGGGAATACTCGGTCATGGGCGAGTGGATCCGATGCCATTAGTCATCGAGAGAATGGTAAAGAGATTGATAACATGGAGAGTGCTGCGACGGATTGCATACCCAATCGTTGCATTATCAGCATCTACTGAAACGGGGTATTGCATACCCCAGCACATAGATCACACGACTTTGTCGGACCTACGCACGATCTCTTTCTGAGCGAGTGTAACATCATGTTCGGATCGACCTCCGGATAGCGAGTCCGGAGTGAGTTCGAGGGCCGGTAAAGATACCTTTACGGTAGGTTCCGTCATGATGCGAAGGGCGACGGAGCGAGATATCGCTAAGCATTGCATGCACGGGAGTACCGGTGAAGCGGATCTCGGTTACTTTCGGGAGAATGGATGACGAGGAAGACACCTTACCATTTCCGACGGACCGGAGCTAGAGAGCCTCCGGCCTTACGGTTGTGAGTTACATGGAAAATATCACACCTCCGATGTACATCCATACGGCATCCTTGCCGAGGATGGCTTGGAAGGTGATGTTATTGACCATGTACCTCGCTATTCGGACATGGATTTTTGACGGATACCTCTTTGGATGGATCGACAAGATCATACACGGTCCGTTTTGAGTTTACATGGATTGTATGAAATATATTCCAGATCGAGATGTATGATGTATCTTCTACATGATTGGAATGAAAGTGACCATGTCACATTTTTGGCCTTCACCTCTTTTGTGCAGAATTGATTGGGAAACGCCATTAAAGTTAAATGAACTTCGAACGAAGAACGAGAAAAGGAATAAAAAAAAGAATAAAAGAAAACTTTCCTTAAAAAAAAAATCTAAAAAAAATGACAAACACGAATTCACATGAACATTAAATAAACGATAAAATAAAATTTGAATCATTAAAAGATAAACAAAATCGACATAAATGTTAAATCGAATTCTCGATCGAATTTCGAATGTGATCTTCCGAATTTCAAATCGAATCTTAAATCGAATTTGACTGAGTTCGAACTCATCCTTCCAATTTCGAATTCAATCTTTCCGGATTCGAATCTCCATCGAATCTCGAATTCGATCTTCCGGATCTTAAATCGAATCCGTCGAATTTCGAATCTCGAATTCGATCTTCCGGATCTTAAATCGAATCTCGATCCAATTTCGAATCTCGAATTCGATCTTTCCGGATCTCACATCGAACATACATCAAATTCGAACTTTTGGGTCGAGGATTTTACATCCAAGTACTGCCTTGCTTTAGGATTCTTTCCACTATTGCACTTGAAATACATCGAATTCAAACTTTTGGGTCGAGGATTTTACATCAGAATTGCCTTTTTTAGGATTCTTTCCACTGTTGCCTTTGAAATACATCGAATTCGAACTTTTGGGTCGAGGATTTTACATCAAGCTTGCCTTGCTTTAGGATTCTTTCCTATTGCCTTTGAAATACATCAAATTCGAACTTTTGGGTCGAGGATTTTACATCAGTGCTTTGCTTTTAGGATTCTTTCCTGTTGCCTTTGAAATACATCAGATTCGAACTTTTGGGTCGAGGATTTTACATCAGAGACCTATTGCTTTAGGATTCTTTCCTATTGCCTTTGAAATACATCGAATTCGAACTTTTGGGTCGAGGATTTTACATCCAGTTGCCTTTGCTAGGATTCTTTCCTATTGCCTTTGAAATACATCGAATTCGAACTTTTGGGTCGAGGATTTTACATCAAGCTACCTTTGCTAGGATTCTTTCCCTATTGCCTTTGAAATACATCAAATTCGAACTTTTGGGTCGAGGATTTTACATCCAGTACTTGCTTGCTTTAGGATTCTTTCCTATGCTGCAGAAATACATCGAATTCGAACTTTTGGGTCGAAGATTTTACATCCAGTGCCTTGCTTTAGGATTCTTTCCTATTGCATTGAAATACATCGAATTCGAACTTTTGGGTCGAGGATTTTACATCGAAGACTGCCTTGCTTAGGATTCTTTCACTGTGCCTTTGAAATACATCGAAGTCGAACCTTTGGGTCGAGGATTTTACATCGAGAGCGCATTCATGCTAGGATCTTTTCCCTATCGCAATGAAATACATCAAATCGAATTCAAATTCTTGAGGTTAAGGATTTTACATCAATACCGCATGTACTACGAGATCTCTCCTCATTGCGATAATTCGATCTGGTCGATTCGATTTTCTTTCGAGGTTGAAGATGTTACATCTAAAACCTCGAAATTCCAATTTTCATTTCAAATCATCACGACGACTTCGTCGGACCTTTCGCACGGTCTCTTTCTTGAATGAGTGCAACATCATGTTCGGATCGACCTCCGGATAGACGAGCCCGGAGTGAGTTCCGAGGGCCGATAAAGATACCTTTGCCGGTGGGTTCCGTCATGATACTGCGAGGTAACGGAGCGAGATATCGCAAAGCATTGCATACGGGGGTGCCGGTGGAGCGAATCTCGGTTACTTTCGGGAGGATGGACGACGACGAAAATACCTTACCATTTCCGACCGGACACGGAGCTAGAGAACCTCCGGCCTTACGAGCTGTGAGTTACATGGGAAATATCACACCTCCGACGTACATCCGAGTCGGCATCCTTGCCGAGGATGGCTTGGAAGGTGATGTTATTGACCATGTACCTCACTATTCGGACATGGATTTTTTGACGAGATGATTCTTTTGATGGATCAACAAAGATCATACACGATCCGTTTTGAGTCTACATGGATTGTATGAAATATATTCCGAGATCGAGTTGTACGACGTATTTTTGACATGATTGGAATGAAAGTGACCATGTCACGTTTTTGGCCTTCACCTCTTTTGTGCAAATTGATTGGGAAACGCCATTAAAGTTAAATGAACTTCGAACGAAAGAACGAGAAAAGAAAAAAAAGAGAATAAAAAAAAATTTTTTTAAAAAAAAAATACGAAAAATGACAAACACCAAGTTCACATGAACATTAAATAAACAACAAAATAAAATTTGAACCATTAAAAGATAAACGAAATCAACACAAATCTCAAATTCTATCCTTCCAGAGCTTCCAAATCAATTCTCGATCAAAATCCGAATCCGATCTCGATCGAGTTTCAAACTTGATCTTTCAAATTTCAAATCAAATCTTAAATCGAAGTTTCGATCGAGTTCGAACTCATCCTTCCAAATCTCAAATTCAATCTTTCCAGATTTGAGTCTCGAAATCAAATTCAAAATTCGAAATCTTTTGGGTCGAGGATTTTACATCCAAGGCTGCCTTGCTTTAGGATTCTCTTCCTGTTATCTTGAAATACATCAAAATTCAAACCTTTTGGGTCGAGGATTTTACATCCGAAGCTTGCACTTGCTTTAGGATTCTCTTCTTATTGCCTTTGAAATACATTAAAATTTAACCTTTGGGTCGAGGATTTTACATCAGAGACTGCATTCTTTAGGATCTTTTCCCTATCGCAATGAAATACATCACATCGAAAATCAAACTCTTGAGGTTAAGGATTTTACATCCAACACCACTTTGCTGCGAGATATCTTCTCATTGCAACGATTCAATCTAATCGATTCGATTTTCTTTCGAGGTTGGAGATGTTACATCTAAAACCTCGAAATTCTAATTTTCATTTCAAATCGAATCCCTCGAATTAATTTTGACGAACTTGATCTAAATTGAAACTCCGAACTAAAATTTAAACTCACACATCAAAACATAAATTGAAACAAAATAAAATCTAAATCGAAATTCCCTCGAGATCATGTGATTTGGGATTTACCTCCTTTTCCTTTCCCCAGGCGAGAGTTCGAGAATCTCCGAGTTCCGGAGATATACTTGACACTCCCAGGCAGACTCTTCTACTTCGTCCTAAGTTCGTCACTTGGACATACGTGTTGGTTTTGTTGATCGCTTCGGTCAACACCAATACGCGCGGTGTGCTCCGTCGGCTCACCACACCATTGGGGGTCCATTTGTTGACCTCATTTTTGATGAGGTCTTCCTTTTCTTCTTTTTAGTGCTTAGGATCTAGCCTTAGGCTTTTCCTTTGACTATCTTAGAGGACTAGAATTGGGACCCGCCTTTTAGAAATTCAAACCACTTCTAAACTCCTGCAAACTCCACAAACTTGACTATAGACCCCTAATCACCTAGAGGGTTGAAATCGAAATATGGAAGTTTAAAGGATGAGTTCTCATAGGACTCTTTGGCCTTAGGGCCCTTACTGGGTGGCACAGTGCAGTGAAGGGGCTGACATACACTACACTTACACACTACATTTCCACACACTTCCTAAAACCACACCCATACCCAACTTGACCTCCGACTCATGTAGGTGATTCACATGGATGGTCCTTAACCCTAAGCCCTTGGTCAAGAGGGTTAGGAACAGCATAGTGAATGCCTCGAATGAGTCCTTTCATGGCTCATATGGGCTTGAAATGGCTTCATGGCTCAACCAAAATGATTTCACCCCACCCAAATTCACCCGATCTTCAATTTCCCAAATTTTCAATTTTTGACCCCAGGGACCCTACACTACTAAACTGCCCAAAACGCTTGAATTACCCAATTTTTGCAAAATCTCCAAATTACCTAAAATTTTCCAAAATCAATCCCAAACACCTCCACATCACTCAAATTGATCATCCATACCCAAAAATACCAAAAATTCCAAAAATACCCCCAATACCCTCCGAATACCCAAAATACCCTTCTTGGCCTAAAAATCCAAAAATTCAGAAAATTCCCAGAAAATTCCAGAAAATCCCAAATATTCCCAATTTCATTTTGTCCAACTACACCATGGGCCAATTTTGTCAATTTACCCTACTTTTGTCAAAACCCCAAATTGACCCATTTTAACCCGAAAGTGGACCCGATGTCAAACCAAACATACCCGATTGACCCCAATTTTGGTCAATTCAATTCTAAACTTCAATTCAACATTCCCGATACCAATTTAGACCAAATCCAAGTCAATTTGATTGACATTTGGATCCAATTTCACTTTGGACCTTAAAGCCCGAATTTGGACCCATGACCCAAACTTAGCCCAAACTAACCCGATTCAACTCAATTAACCCCAAATCTTTTCTAAACCTTCCTTAACATCCTCATAAACAAAACACTAACATGATTTGCCCAAGATTTTGACCCAAACCCCACTCAAATTCAACCCGAAATCAAAAGCCCGATTTTGACCTAAACCCAGAATCTAACCCGAATAGGCCCGAACCTCAAAATTAAAACCCGACCAAAGCCAAAACCTCTTTGAAACATTCCCATAAACATTTCTTGATATTTATTTTACATCAATTTCAACCCTAGCCCAACATTGGCCCAAGTTAGCCCAATTTGACCTACATTGGCCCATTTACGAAATAAACCCGAATTCAACCCAATTCAGACCCGAACCACCTTAAATCTATTTCAAGTTATTCATGAAACATCCCTAAACCAAAACCAACAACTATTTGGCCCAAACCTCTACAAAAATTCCCATCCATGAACACATCCTTAAACTTAAAAGCCCACTTCCCTTAAACCTTCTTAAAAGCACATTTCCTTGAAAATTCAAAAGCCCAAATCTACCCTAAAGCCCACATGACATCTCCATTTGTCATCCATTTAATTAAATCCATTACCTAAGTCCTAAAGTCACCATCAAATTATTCCAAATCAAGTTTCATACAAATTTCCATCAAAACATCCAAAATTCTTAAAACCCTTTTCATGAAACAAATCGAACCTTTTCCCAAAGCCAAATGAAGCCATGAACAAGCCATTCTCGAAGCCACATGAAGCCATGAGGGCTTTGACTTGTCATTAGTCCATTTATGGCAAGAAGAGGGAGTTCTTTCTTAAACCTCCTTTAACCCTTTTTTACCTTAATCATGTCGCACACTAAACCATGTTTAGCCACCTCATCATGGATGGAGACTTCACCATTCCTTCTAAGGCTGACCTAAATGATTCCCTCAGCTCAAAATCAGAGCTTGGAAGGGTGCACCAAGCCCGAAATGGTGGGTTGACCCAAACCGAGCCAAAGTGAGCCTTCTCCCATTCCATTTAAATCGAACTCCTTTACACATGTCGAGCCTCGATTGCTACACTAAACCCCGGCCACGACCCATCTGACCAAGATGGTGACCATTGCTGGCCGGCCGGCCACCAGGGCCGCCGGAAAACACCATGGCCGAGAGCTCGCATGTGAGCCGACATTGAAATTCTCACTTGCTTGGCTGCCCACATGCACAGTGGTCACCATGGCTGATCTTCTCCTCACCGGAGCAGGCGATCCCAAGCCCTAACTCTCTGCGAGAGGCCTTCCACCCTCTCTGACTTCAAACTCCACCCCTCTCGGCCATGAGAGGAGCCTGAAACAAAACCTTAGGGAAACTGCGCAAAATCACTCCGAGATCACTCTCTACACATAGAGCACACTGATCCCCGGCTGAATTCCGGCCCGATTCCTTCGGCGAGACCCGATTTTGAGCTCGAACTTTGGCCCAAAACCGGGACACTTCTCCACGGTGAGCCAATTCCCAAATTGATTGGCTCTACACCTTCACCGGACCGAGGGAAGGTGTCCGCCACTAAAGCCCCATCTCCGGGCCACCCGGTTGCTCCGGCCTCCGAAGCTTTGTGATCGGGCTTGGTCGAAATCATATCCGGACAATTCACCGGACCGGGAGACTTCATGCTGGAGCTTGCTGGGACCCGATCGAAGGTGCAACAACTCTCGGATTGAAGCCGCACTTCTGCGAGCCAAGGTATGAGCTAACTCTTCATCCAGAGCTTCGAAGATTCTTCATTTCGAATGCCTTAGTTTCGATGCATGTTAGCCGTATAGATGTATTCGTCTCTTCGAGACGAATCCATAGAGCATAAGAACATGAAAATCCATTGAGAATCGAGTGAGATCTTAGGGATTTAGTGTGGACGGCTCTCGGGTGAGAACACTTGGGGACGATGAACGGATGCGCGTCCATTCGATACACGCGCGCACGGACGGCCGGGGATTGCGTCGGACCGGGAGACGGTACGAGAACCGCGGGGCCCGGGCTGGCGGCTCGGGTGGCGGCGTCGAATGGGAGCGCGACGCGTGTGCGTTCGGAGGCTGCAGAGGTTTCGGCGGCGCCGCGTGGATAAATAGAAAATTAGGGTATTTTCTTATTTATTTAATTCCCTAAACTTCAAAAATCCATATCTTTGTGTAGAAAAATCACAAAAATAAAATAAAAATACCCCCTTGCTCGAGTGAACGAGAGGAGAATAATGTGGAAAAGAAATCATTTAATTTAATTAAGTATTTTATTTTTTATGATTTATTTACTCTCTGCATACATTTAATTCTCCATGCATGTATACGATTCACCATGGCATGAGACCATAGGGCTTTTGAAGCCTCGAACTTGGGAACATTCACTGAATTTTCCGAGGTCGAGAAGCCATCTCTGTGAAAAGTTATTTATTTTTCAAATGCATGTTGCTTGTTTTGAGTATTTTAATTCCAAAAATTAGCATGTTGTGAAATAAATTCTAGAAATATTTGGTGATGTTCCTTATGACCAGAGAACCACTAGGAAAAATAGGACTTGAGTTAATTCACTCAGATTAACCACTAATTGGCTTAAACACCCAAAATAGGTCTTTAATTAATTAGAGTTAACTAGGTATCAAATTGACTTGAAATCAATTCTCCACTGACCTTTAGGATCAGAGGAATCCACCATAAAAATTTGAGGTCGATTGGACTTGGTTAGCCCACTAATTGGGTTGATTAAGCAACTTAGCCATTTTAAACTTTAAAAATTCATAACTTTTAAAATACTTTTTAAAAATTCACCAAATTGGTTTTGGAGCCTCTCTGATATCAGGGGAACCTAAGAAAATTAAAATTTCAATTTTCTAAAAAAGTTGATTTTTAATAATATTTTAATATTTTTAATAATTAAAAAATAATAAAAATCACAAAAATAATAAAATTCACCAAAATGTCACATTTTGAATTTTAATCACTTAGGAACAAATCCCACATTTTTCCTAAGTCTATTTAGTGAGATATTAAATTTTAAAGCCCTAGGGTAATTTTAAAATTAAAAAAAAATGTATTTTCTAGCATTTTCACTAAAATAATTATTATAAATCATAGAAAAATCAGAAAATTGCAAAATTTGTTTCTCTGGTTTCCTTGATATTAGAGAGATTTTTGAAAAATATAAAATCCATTTTTCAACATTTATTTTATTTTTAAATTAATTAACACTCCAAAACTCAAAATAATTATAATAAAAATAATATAATTCAAAAAATCACCAAAATTGGTCCAAGTGCTTCTCTGGTCATTAGGAATGTCCCCTAATTTTCTTAAGGACAGAAACTTTCTTTTGGTCATGTTATCAAATTTTCCTTGAAAATCTCTATTTTCCACCAAAAATAATTATATAAATAAATTAAATACAGAAAAATCACATTTTCTCCTCTCATGTCTTTATTGACATATGAGTGAAGTCACATAAAAACTTCGAGTTCATTTGAGTTCAATTTAGTGAGTTATGAAATTATTAAGCTTAAAGGGTAAAATGGTAATTAAAATCTTTAATCCTTAATTAAAACTTTAGGTTTAATAAAAAGTCAACAAGTAAAATATTTGATCTTAATCTGATTTGGATGATTGAAATTTAAATAATTAAAGGGTAGAAACCCATTAAATAATTTTAAAATGATTAAACTTTAATTAAATAATAGATTAAATTTGGAAGAATAATAAAATTGGAATTATTAAAATAAGGGATCTTTATTAGGAAGAGATTTATTCTTTAATTTAAAAATCCCTAAATTAATTATATCAACTAATACTCGATTTTTAATTAAAATGATAACTCAAATTTAAAATATTAAAAGACTTAATTAAATTATTAAAATCTTTTGAAATTTCGATTAAAATTAAAAATAAAGTAAATTAAAGATAAATTAAATTAAGATTAAATTAAATTTAATAATTAAATTAAATTAAATTAAACAATTAAATTAAATTAAATTAAATAATTAAATTAAATTAAATTAAACTAATAAAATTAAATTAAATTAAATAATTAAATTAAATAATTAAATTAAATTAAATTAAATTAAAATTAAATTAAATAATTAAATTAAATTAAATTAAATCAAATTAATTAAACATCAAATCAAATTAAATTAAATTAAACTAAATATAAAGCAACTTGAACACTATTCAAATTTAAACCCTTTAACTTAAATCGAATCATTTGAATACTAATTTACCCTTGAAAGCTTTGATTATTGTAACTCCTAAATGAAACATTAAATGGAGTGTTACTTCGCTCATAGGATATTCGAATGTCACTAGTTCATTGAAGCGAAGTTAACAAGACTTGAAAACCTCGGACGATCGATTCATTTATATAATTAAATTCATTTGGACTTAAAATAATCCTAGAAATATTGAAAAGATGTTTAAGATCCTTCTTAAGCACTTCCTCGATATGATAGGATATTTATAAGAACAATTGAATTTGATTATTCTTTGATGAAGAAAATCGTCCTTAAACAAAACTCAAAGAACACAGACGTCATAGGAGATGATTAGCTATAGGATTAGGAATTTGGTAGAAAACCATAACCTTTCCCTTAGCTTTACCTAGGAACTTGCTTAAATATTCTAATTGTGTTTTAAGTGCGGCTTGGGATGACGGGAAGACCCTCAGGGTACGCTTTTATTTTATTGCGATTTACTTTCTTGCAATTTACTTTCTTGCAATTTACTTTATTGCGAATGCATTTTACTTTTCTTGCATGATAAAACAACGGTTGCATGAAAACCCACACCTTTAGGATAGCCCTAAAGCCGAAACCAAAATTAAATTAAAAGTCATTGCGAAGATAAAATTCACCGCCACAACATTTCGAAATATAAAACAACTCGAAAATTTAATCACAAACGGAACACAAAACTACAATTACAACTAAATTAAAACGTCTGTTGGATGATCGGGAATACCTCGGATGATGTAACCTACGTGTTGCTAACGGGATTTCCCGCGGTGCTAAATGAAAGTGTGGAACTCATTCGGTTGAGTTTAGCAAATTCATACGGACTAAGTGAATCCGATAAAAATAATGATGCTGGAAGGATGGAACCGTGGGATCTTAACAGGTGTCGTTATAATCAACTTTAAGATTTGTTTTAAATAAAACATAAAAAACACCTGGAAATTAAGATTTTCTCTAAACCGAAACACTTTTCTCATCTCACGATTTATGATTTCTAAAACTAAACCTCTGCAACAACGAGGAGCTCGGAGCATGGTGGGCGGCACGGCCATCGTCGTCGGCAAAACTTGAACTTACTTCGACAAAACCTTCTTAGAATTAAAACAACAAAGCCATAGGACTTCGAGGTAGCTTGCACTAGTGCAACATAAATCCTCGACTCTTCGTTAGGCATTTGCATTGCAAATTAAGCCCTAACAGGTCTTAGGATTCCGAGGTAGTCGTCAGATACGACAATAAACCCTCACATCTTCTAGATTTATTTGTTTGATTTTATCATACAAATATAAGCCCTAATTAATTGAAATTGGCGAGATTGAAATATCGAATAAACATTAGGACTTTCCTAAATTCGAAGCGAAACGATAGGATAGTCGGGAAATTATCGAAGTTCACTTCGAATCGGTGATTTCTCCTACCTTTCTTCCTTTGGATTCACAAAACAAAATGTTCCAAAAATTTGATCCATTCCATATTGAAACTCCAAAATTCGATCTTTGAAAAACTTAAACTTTGAAATCCTTGAGAGCGAAATTATTGGTTATTATCGAGAGTTTTCTTAGGTGATTCCCGTCACTTAAGATGTAATTAACTATAGGGGCTTGCCCTTATAGGGAATTTTAAAGAACCCGGGTAATATAAACCCTGTTTAATGTTTTCATATTAAGCGGGGGAAACTTGTCGGCTTATAAAATTGGTTCGCGGACCGAACGGATGTCATTAATCTTCTAGTTTATTTAATCGAGCCCCACCATCGAGCGAGTGTGTACTATCCTTAGGGATAGATACACGGTTTGTGGTGCGGTGCTCGTTTATATAAACTATTTGGGATGTGAGATCGGTTTAATCTCATATCTTAAAACCTTCGAATTTAAAATTATTTTCAAAATCAAATACTACTTTTCAAATTATTTATTTTAATTAAATTAAAAATTCGCCGACAGATTTCTGTTAGGCGACCCCTCTTCAAAATAAAACACGGCCTAAAAATATGCCGACAGTGTTATCTGCTCTATGAATCCTATAGAACGTCACATTTAGGATTTGTTCCAAAAATTTCATCGTGTATCTGTGGTAATCTGTTAATCTTGGTTTTAGAATCTTATACTGTCAGGCCACCTGTTGAATGACGAGTTCTGAGTCGCCATATATGGTAATGTCTGTTATATCCATTAAAATCACCAATTCCAATCCTGTAATTAGTGCTTCATATTCTTCTTCATTGTTTGTGCACGACTCTGTCAGATGGTAGGAGAATCTTAGCATTGTCTGTTCTGGTGTCACAAAAATTAGACTGATCTCTGCCTTACCCGGTATCATCATATATTGTCCTTTGTCTCTTCTGGCTAAAGAACTCCGTCGAAGTACATCTCCCAACGTTGAGCATTGGGGTCCTCTACTTGTAGTATATGTTCATCTAGTAGTTCGTCGTTGAGCGGGGACCTAGGCGCAGTGGGTGTACCATGAGGAAGTCTGCTAAAATCTGACCTTTGATAGCGTGAAGCGGTACGAAAGTTATTTCAAATTGCAATAAAATCATTGACCATCTTGCAAGACGTCCAGAAAGTGTGGGTCAGGTCATCAAATATTGCAACAGATTAACTATCAAAATCAGGTTAACCATATAAGACAACATATAATGTCTAAGCTTTTGAGCGGCGAAAAATTAAAGCTAGACAATGTTTCTCAATAGGAGGATAATTTACCTCTTATGATATTAGACGCCGACTCAAGTAGTAGAGTGTGTTTTCCTTACCCTCATCATTAACTTGTGCTAGAAGAGCTCCGAGGGAGTCTTCTAATGCCATGGTATAAAGTATCAACGGTCTACC